>CM076580.1:226503913-226721244 GCA_034641835.2 Pinus albicaulis
ACCGTACATACTTCACAATATTTTTGATGACATTTTTGAAGTCATATAAATGGCGGGGGTCAAAATAGTTATGTTCAAATTATTTATCAAGGGTCTTTATTTTTTGAAGCTAGGCAAAACTTGTTCATCTCCTTCTTACTTCCCTATATACGGTTCATATCTTTAATCACTTGTAAGAGTGTTGTGAAAAAATGATGTGGCATTTTTGTGTTGGAAATATTAAATCCAGCTGGGGGAAGAACAACGCGGAAGTCTATTTTGTTGGTTCTTGTTTTGTTTAAGTTAAAATGGCCACAACGGTTGTGGAGCCCACGTCGTCCGTAACGCACTTCGCAACGTAAAATCGACTGCCGACACGGTTCAATGTCTCATCGCCGATGTGATGTGCCAATATAACCAACATCGCACATCGACAATTCTCCATGCAATCATGTCCCAACTGTCTCACTTGCAATGCGATGTGATATCGCCGATGCGGTATGGCCCCGCGTAGCACATACCATAAAGCACGGTCTGTGCCATCATACTGTGAGTACGCCGAATGCGATGATATCATCATCGCATATCGCACCATCGCAATATCGGTGATGCGCAACGCCAAAGAAAATCGCCTACTGGTGATGTAACGATATGAAGCTGAAGCGCGATGAGAATTATGCAAATTCAAAAGAGTTTTTGAAACCGTGATATATTAATGATCGCACATATTGCCGGTCGATCATTGTTCGACCTAAGATCAATGTTTTTGGGAGCACAGCACTAACACATTGTTTATGCCCGAGGGGTGCCTCCGCGATTGACCGCCTCATCTCATGTTGACCGGAGAGATCAACGGCGCGAAAACTACTTTGGCAGGCTAGCACGGAGTCGATCACATTTGGAACCCACGAGAGGAGTGGCCACATGTGCCCGAGAAGAGGGTGTCATCACCGGTAAGTGGTGTCCACTTTGCTTCCTAGCCAGCAGCTCCACCACCCCCGCCCACTGCAAGCGATTCAGCATAAATGTGATCTCCAGCAATGTTTGGGAATAGTTGGGGCCATCAATGAAATATTGACGTTAATTTTGTTGTTGTGTCAATTAAGGGCATTCAATTAAATTGAAGTTGTAATGAATTTCTATAGTCGGTTAGTGAACTTATATAGGTTAAATTGCATTAGCAAGTGCAAGAGTAGATTAATCTTGATTTATTGTCTTAGAAAGTGAAAATGATTTTGTAGACGGAGAGATATTGTAGCCTTTTGTGTGTGTGTGACCAAAGAGAAGCTTTTCATTGTGAATCCCTGTGCCATTTGCTGAAAAATTATTTTGTAACGAGAGTTTGATTAATGAAATCGAAGTGGTATTTCATCTCTCTGTGTCTTTAATTTTAATTTTTATCTACTGTGTTGTGGAAGAGAATTGTTTTATTCCTATGTACGTGTGTTAAAAATTTGTTTAGAAAATTCCAAATTTTTGTTAGATAATGTTGTAACCAAAAAGAATCTATAAAAATAAATTTTCGGTATCATCATACTCCATTCTATCAACTAATAGGTTATAAGTTCTAAAAATTGATCATTCTTGAACAAAAAGCTGGGCATCGAAGTGATTATCGGATTAGATTTCTCACAGCGATTCTCATTATAAGTTATAAACTATTCCACTACGAATTTCCCGAAGGAATTTTAGTATCATTAAGTTCATTCTTGCCAACTAACATATTACAGGAAAGGTATGCACTTCTATGTTTTGACAATTGAAATCATTATTGAAAAAAAAAGCAAGAGGATATCAAATTCATTAGCACATTATGTTGCATTAGAAGAATTCTCAATATAAATTTGAAATTCTTGCTATGAACTTTAAGGCTAGTCAACATGAAAGGAAAAAAAGCAATAATTCTTGTTCTTTTAGCTCTTCTAAAGTATTTGTTCTTTAGAAAAAATATTTTCTTACTTGAACTATTCACACTACGATCCATAGTTGACCTACAAGCTACACTGCGTATGAGTTATTTTCTCAAAAGAAGATTAAGAAATGGGAAAAATAATTTAAGATAACTCATAGAAGGGAAATTAAAAAACTAAAGATGAAGTTAAACTCGTAGATTTCTAATTGCTTAGCAAACTAGAAAATGGAAATATGTAATTTTCTTGATGAAGAATCATAAACAAGTCCATATAAAACAAATTTCATACATCATATTATCATCCACATCGATGAAAGAAATTTACTTTATACCAACAGTCCTCAATTGTCTTCGAAAATTGAAGGACCCAAATAAAAATGGCAATGACACATTCGCAAAGTGGAGGGTTATGATAGCGAGATCATAACCTTTGGTGTAAACCTTTATGTGATGCTCCTTAAAATGAAACTACGATTATTGAGGGATTTATGATAGTTCTTTGTAAAAATCAACCCACACTTTTCGCATGTCATCACGATGCTGCACACGCTTATCTTTAGCATGACGAAACCGATTCAATATCACTAGCGAAACAGAACTTGGTCCTTTGTGAAATATAAAGTACATAAAATCCCTGTCCTACAATGCACTCCAACACATCCAATCCATTGTAATTTTATTATTTGTCATAGCCAACAATCAATGATTTTATTATCACTAACAAGGCAACAACTAGAGTATTTTCATAAAAGATCAAGTACATCAAATCCTGATCCCATAAAAGCACTCAATGCATCAACGCATCATAAATTTATAGTTTCCATTGCCAATAGTGGAACAAGGGTTGGCTACATGACAGCTATTCCTTGCTTTAGAGAGATCTTGCGTGCGGTCGAAGCTCAAACTCTTCATTTTACCCGATTGAAGACGCACAGGTGTGTGCGGTCAAATCTCAAAGCTCACAATTTACCCGATTGAAGTTCGAGTAATAAAGAAACAAATTTCACCTTTTAATTTCTTATTCTCTAGCAAGAAAAATATTCTTTTGTGCCCTTTCATGTTCTCTAGCAACGAGAAGAATTAATAGTTGGTAACGAGTTTTAAGTAACTCATTACGGATAAAAAATTTCTCAAAATATATATTTTTGCGACAAAATTGTAAGTTAATAAAAAATTTGTCTGGTTTCCCCGAATATTCTAATTCTTAAGTTATTAAAATTGTTAATTTCCACTCAAATTCTAGCATTAATCATTGAAATCGATTTCAACCAATGACTCATACTAGGTTGTCTTCCTACGAGCTGAGTTCCAACCAAATTGTAATTTCCCATTGTATAATTCCCAACTTCACTTAACATATCCTCACTTAAAGATTGTCCTGCCATGGAGGCCACATGATGTTCAACATCGTATTGATGATCGAGAAGATGAAGAAAATTACAATGCGGGGGAATCGGCAATAACATACCCAGCGAAACTCAAACTCGTTGTTGCGCTCAAGGTTCGAACCTACTACTAACTAGAAGTGGCCCTCAAATGATCGAGGAAGAAGTTGATTAAAACAATAGGACTGAGTGGAAGAATCATGCTTGACGCGGCGAGCTTGTAGTAGACACCTTTACGGTATGACTCTTCTTTCTAGAAATAACAAGATCCGGGATTGGATTATTGCCTTTCACGAAGGGCTAATCTTTCGTGTTGTGGGTTTATAAGCTAACCAAGTGAAAGCTAGCAGACTCATATATTATGGAAAGGATGTATTATTCCCATTACATGCTAATTTCTTTAAAATGCAAATATGTTCGTTTGGTGTTTAAGGAACAAGGTAAGTAGTTGTTCTACGTATCGAAAGTAAGCTTAGGTCTGTGTAACTATATTGGTAGAGATATACATATCCTGAAATGTGGCCCTGCAGAAGAACAAGAAATGTAGAGAGACCTCCCAAGATACTACTACTCAATATAAACTCATAGCAAATGAAGTTTATACTATGATACAAAGGCGGGTAGAATTGAGTGATGAAGCACATAGGTAAAAAACTGTGAGGAATAGTTACCTCCTTCACAGGAATGATTGCCCTCTTTGTTAGTCTCTTATCACTATTTGTATTCGCATAATTTAGACTACATAGATAATGGGTTGTCGCCTCAACAGTACGCTTAGAAAATCGATAGTTCCGGGTCAACGAAAAAAAACATTCAACAACGTACGGGAGCCATTCCGGAAGGACTTGAAAATCATCCTGTATGACCTCAAGAATCTGTAAAGCAGGACTTCTTCAAAGCTTCGGAATCATAGTCTTACTCAGTAGTTCAAACCAATTATCACTCATGTTCTCAAGTTCCCTCTACTTTTATGGAGAATGTCAAATTTTGAGCTCGGTTCCCAACATAAATTGAAAAGGCATTGCTTCGGCAATCTGAAAGAGTTCAATTAAACTTGTTAGTTTGAGTTTTTGTAAAAATTTCTAATTTTAACGTGCATTTAACATCTCATAAGTAGAACCAAATTGAATTTAATCAAATTTAATAAAGCGGTTGTTGAAAAAAATTCATTCAAAACATAGTGGATAGAATTAAGATATAAAATAAATTTCAAAATTATAACTCTAAGTAAAAAGTATATAATAAATTGAGGTAAAAAAATAATCCATATGACACTATCCTCGGCTAAAGTCTTAAAAGGTACGGCCCCGAGCACTGTGAGACTGGCGGTCAAAATATCAGAATTAATACTTCTAGCATAGAACGATAAAAATACTAAGTAACACTTGCGAGTATTTACAAAGGTAACCATGTTTACTTTTGGATATTTAGGGCATGAATGCCAAAGAATATTTTATGATGCATTTTCCATAACGAGGGCCTAAAGTTCCGGTGATTTTCATGCATTTTCCATAGTAAGTCGAAAATTGGGCATTAACCTTTGAGTCATAAAAGCAAACTTAGTTACATTCGGTAAAATCAAAAAATAGGTGCAAATGGGTGTTCTCGAGCAATAATTGAGATCCCGGTGCAATCATTTTTTTCTCCTGTGAAAAAAAATAATCAGAATGTATACATGATGGGGGATCATAAGAAGATATAAATGGAAGAGAAAATATTACATCAGAATTTAAAATTTTAGGTACATGTGAAGAAATAAATGGAAAAGCTTGTCGGGAATTTCGGTAGGCGGTACCTACACTAACTCATGTTTAATACTATCCATATGTTAATGTATAAATTTCTAGTTAGTTTTAGAAAATAAATTCTTGTTTAAAGTTTTCTCTAGTTATTTCTGTGTTTTAGAAAATAAATTTATTGATGTTTTCCACGGAAAAAATCAGACTTGTACGCAATAAAAAGTCTCATAGCATGTACATTGCATTACAAATCAACTCCCGATCTCCTTCGGGTGAGGGAGAAAAGCGATCACGGCTTTAGCCAGGTACCCATAAGTATCCCTAAGGCACTTTAAAGCGAAGAAAAACTTCTTCTCAAGGAACGCTGATATATATCTCTGTGTATCCACCGAAAGCAGAGATAAGAGAACGGAAGCGAAGCATGCCTTCATCATACGAAGAAACAACAGAGACATATCAAAAATATATACTGTGGGGCCAACGTTAGGCACTATTCAGTCTCAATGTTACTTGAAAAATAAGACAAAAAAATGTTTTTTGTGCTTGTGTCAACGAGCCTCCTCATATGAGAAAACGGCCCACGAGAAAAGTAAAAATAAAAATTTATTGATGTTATTTATAATAAATTAAAATTAATACGAGAAATTTATGTACGGTTTTGAAAAGTGTGGTTATGCTTTTTGTATTATTGAATGATAATACGGAACTCATGAATAATGGTGGTTTTATTTTACGATTTCTTGAATGTGATAATTGCGAACTCAGGCAATATGGACAATGCAGAAAGGCCACTTACTGCTAGGTGAGGCAAGTGAGACTTTGGAGAAAAAAATTCATCTCAATTTCCATAGAAGTTGAGAAAATTGTTGCTAAAATAACAATGAGATCACGACATAGGCGTAGCTAAAGGTTGTACATAGTATGCTTCGAAATGACAGAAACGGTCCCATAATGACCCCATCCCTATATGCAATCTGTTTATCAAATCTCTTGAGCTTATATGTACTGAAAGCATAGCCATTCTGGTCTCCACCAATGCTTGCGTGGATTCATTACCATTTAATATTTTTCAAAAAGCACCTTGTGGGCATCATTAGTATTTATTTCAAAAGATGAGTGAGTTATTAAATATCCAAAAATAATTGTGGACGGTATATCTATGGGAAAGCATGACTAAGTGTGGAAATGGCCACAAAATATGTATTTGAGCCCGAGGTGCTCCACAATGATATGTATTTATTTCTTCTATATATTTCTTAGAATAAACAGATCGTGACCAATTCTAACTCCCTAATGATATGTTTTTATTTACGATATATTTCTTTACGAATAAACTGAATTGTGACAATTCCACTGCTCCCTCATGCACATGGCTTTGGATTCGAAAAATGCATAGGGTCGTGGATTTGAAAAATGAGACAAAGCTTGACACTAAACTTAACTGTAAACATATTTTGTAAATGCAAGTGCTTACAACATGATTTAGTTACAAATACCCACATAGTTGATACCAATCATATTGAATAGTATATAATTACTATCGGAAGCTAATAAGTAAGTGTTACTGTAACAATAAATCTGGGTTACTTTTATTAAACGAGTTTTATTTCTTGCATAGGAACAGCATCATCACCCTTGCAAGTAAAAAATGATTAGTATACCTCGACATCGAGCGGCTAACTGCTGGAGTTACTTTCGGAAATTTAATGAAATTGTGGCTTGTCATGTTTTAAAGAGGCCGTTGACGGACGGGGGAGCCACGAAGGTAATAGGGAAACCCTGATTGCAAGCCTAATTAGGAAGCTACAAAGTTAAATATTTGCCACACCATTGTGGTTCTTCATCACTCTGGAAGAGTCACGAAAGAAGCACAAATGACTAGGGGAACAAGTTAGATTGGAGAAATTATGCCGGCTTTTTAGAAATCTGTGAAACAAATAACTAAGAAGACTCGTGGAATTGAATCCCTCCTTAAGGGAAGAGAAATCCATCTCTTGATTACGGAGGTGCGCCATTGTTTGCTGCGGCGTTGATGTTTATGGGGTGCCCTGTGAGGGAAGAGGAAGCCATCGAGGAAGCCATCTGCTATCTGGATATATACGTATCGAGAAACGTGCAAAAAATTCTTACCATCATCAAATACCTACACTAGTCAAGCCACATTATTTACATGCATATCCCACATTGCTTACATGTAGGTGGTAGCTAACTAGGCGTAGGTGGTAGAATATTTTTCATGGTTAAATTAAACATTTGATGCTAGTCAAGTAATGCTATCGTGCTTCAATTTTGAGAAGATATTGTTGTATGGGAAACCCTTATCTTAAGGAAAATGAAGGATAATATATAGATGGATGCCTCGGGAAGAGGCCAATAATATCACAAATAATTTGATTGGTTAATATAGTGACGGTTGTGATAGGTTTCAATATAAAAAATGCGTGGAGAGGCTAATAAAATTTAGCTTATTCACAAGGAATAATAATGCTAAAAAGACATTTTTGATTACTATAGTCCCATGCCAATGGTAGGGACTAATAAAGATGCTTAAATAATTCCTCTGTTTTCGTGAATAAAAAACTATGCCATCTTAGATTAATAAATAAAAAACCTATCATTTTCTCTTTGTATAGTACCATCTCACTTGATTGAATTATCTTTTCCTTTTTCCAATAAGTCTTTTACACATATGAATGTAGTTGTTATGGCTTCTGTTGTATGTCCAATTCAAATATAAATTCACGTCACAAACAATGATTAATATATAAAATATCATGGAATATATGGAAACTAGAGAATAAATAATCAACCTATTTCATTCCCTCGTACACAACCTTGCATTTTTTTTTTAAAACATGAATGCTCTAACCAAATCTCCTCTACTGGTTCATGAGTCTAAAAAAACATATCTGGTTATTTATATATTAGGTTGTAAATATAACATAGATTTCAAATATCAAATAAGCGATAAATCATCATTTGCATGACATGTAGAAACATAAATAGATTCAATTCATCTTGTAATGTACTAAAATAAAATATTGAAGCAATTCTACAAATTATGGAAACAATTACAATCACACAACCACATAAAAAAGTAAGAAAGAATTATATATGATGCAAAAAAAAAATATATATCTCGAGAAAACGTTGGAGTAAGAACCACACTGTCTAGATATTGCATTAAGTCAAGTATCAAACCATGCAATTCCCCTAACATTACGAGAAACTTCTGCTATCTCGGGCTGTCTACTCTGATCCCGGTAAGAATGGCACGATGCCAAACGTTTTATGCCACAGGTTTGTTCCACCCAGTAGCCATTCTTGGAGGAATTTTACTATTAATTAAAAAATTCCCAAGAATTGATTACAAATTTATCAAAGGCGTGATGCGACCTCATCCGTGACATTACAATTTTGTAATTATAAAAATGATATTTATCTTCCTTGCTTTCCAATATCAAATGGGCCTTCCTTAAAACTTGCATGCAACAACTATTTATAACAAATTGTGGTTGTCATATTTGTTAATGCATGTGATTTAAATTAGATTTAATTTACTAGACCTATGACTAGCTCATCTCTCACTTAGAACTAGTTAAGCGATTTTTAACTCAAATAATTTAGTTAACTAATTACAAATCTAAATAAACTCAATTGGACCCATTAAAACACGAAGAACACTACCTTCCTCCAAATTGACCCTCAACTTGAACTAACGAGCTAACTATGTCTTCTTGACTTGGTTAACTCGTACAAGCCATCATGTGATATTGGAATTACAATTGCTTCTAAATTAATTTAGGGAAAATTAAATTATAAAACCTTCTTGTTGCCAATTTCACCAATCCCTCCCAACAAGAAAAGGGATTGTATACTACCTTGATCCTAATTCTATGGAAAATGATTTTCTTCTTGATATTCCCTTTGTCCAAATGTACGCATCTTACTCCTCGGTGGAATATTGCTCTAATGAGATAATCGACTGCGCACACAATCTCTCGAAACGGTGATGTCGAGATATCAATATGCATGGACTTTGTTATGAAAAAATCTATTAATTGAGTGTTTGATGCCAACTCTAGTATCACAAAAAAATCACTTTGCCTAATCCATCTTGTCAATAAAAAAAACAAAAAATATCTTCCTCATCCACATAGCCTCACATTATGCACATGATTGGCCTCCATGTACATTGCCTCTAATGAACTAAGTAGAAATCAATATTTGTTCCTATTGTACTAAGAATTTTGTATTTGTCCTATGTTGAAAGATACCCCTAATGTGCTCTTCCATTAGGATGGACTCCCTCCCAATATTCATCTGAATCATCGATGGTTCACTCCCTCTCTCCATACGTAGCATCGTAGAAACTCTAAGTTTCCACTGTTGAGGAATTTCAGCACATGCTTGTGTGCCTTCTAAAAGAGCTTCATTAGCTTAACCATATCTTGGCTAAGTTGGTTAACCACATAGCATATGTTTGGTCATATGTTCACCAAATACATGTGTGAACCCATGTTTCCTGTACACATTATCGTCTGCTACGTACTTTGATGTAGCATCCTTCTCCCCACAATTACCTTCTAGAGAGTCTCCATGGTTTCCTCCGTATGAGCTTCCTTATAATATCGTTGCATACTTTCTAAAATACAAATATATATGCATCTCTTTGCCAAATTTCTAATCCTAAGAAATAGTGCAAGAGCCCATGTCCTTCATCTCAAATTCTCTTGCAAGATCATCTTTGCAAGAGTTGATAGAGTTTCTCATCACCTCTCGATATTAAATCATCATTAACCTGAAACCACAATGATGAAACCTTTGCCTTCTTCCACAATATGGTAACGATTCACATCTCCTTCATTCTTGGTGAATCCCAAGTGAAGTAGTTGTCAATCACGGCGTACCAAGCGAAGTTCTTACTTTAGGCCATTCAATGCTCTCTTGGTCAAAACACATGTGAATCTTTATCTAAGGTCTCAAAAAATTCTAGATGCCCAATGTACTCCTCTTCCTCAATCAACATATTTGAGGATGGTTGTCCTTACATGCATCGTGTGTCTTCCATACCATATGTACGCAAGTACAAGATAGGATACGATTAATGAGTACCTTGTGTTGGTGGAAAGGGTCTCATAATAGTATTTTCCTCCTTTGAGAATTCTCTAGCCACACATGGCCTTGTTCATGTCACACTCATTTGCTTCCTACTTCACCTTGTAGATCACCTAAATCTACAACTCGGTTCCCCTCCGATCTTGGGACAACTTCCCATGCATTTTAAATAATAGAGTGATACTCTCCGATTTAGCATCCAACCCAAATTGGTTCTTTGCCTACTTCCTCAAAACTAGGTGCTCACATCTCTCACACCTTCATTCATATAGCCATGTATCTAGTGTGCCTCTGTAGAGAACTTATCTTTTGTATTGTGATGTAGGTGCTCCCACATTCTCTCTAGCATCAAGAAAAAACCTATCAGCCTCTTTGGTGCTTCCTTACATCTCGGGATGTCTTTGCATGGTGAATGCTTCCACTCTCTTCACCTCCAATTGTGGTTGCTCCACATCTTGAGGCTCTTATTTTGGAGCCACGAGCTCCTCGAATGCATGAAACTTAACCTCCTGCGGAGGAGATTCACATGACCTTCTCACCATTGAATTTAACATCTCTTACAAGACCCTGCATCCTATGTGCTAGAAAGTACACCCGATAGTTGTAAGGGTGTATCGGTGTGCCAGAAATATCCCAAACTTAGTTTTTGCTCTGCTTCTTCACGCCATCTTTGCCACATGGAAATAAATTATTGAACTAAAATTTTTAAAATGTGACATCTAGTCTCTTACTTGTAAACATTCCTCATTGTACTCTCATCCAGTGTTCGATACAGAGACTTCTCTATCGCAAAATCTTTATTTGTATTACATGCTTCTAGTAACATATGCAATGATAGAGTGATCATGCAACATAGCTCAAGCTACTCCATAATAGTTTTTCTTCCTTTTTGCAACCTCATTCTACCATGGGTTATGAGGTACTATCAATTCCTACGAATTCCTTCTAAAGAACAAAGTTAGCAAATTCATTAGACACAAATATCGACCATTTTCTCTGCTCAAATCCTTCACCTTGTTCCCTATAGCTTTCTCCTACAAGTTATTTGAACTCACAAAACTTTGATAGTGATTCAGTCTTTCTTGCGTGAATAAAATCAAGCACCGCGTGAAAAATAATCTACAAAAATCGCATAATACGTGTGTTTTATTTTGGAAGCTATCGAGAATTATCCACATAGTTCGGAATGAAATCTCTCAAGGATCACCTTTGCTCAACTTTCCTTGTCGTAAGGTGGCTTTGGTGTGGTTTCCCAATGAACACCCTTTTCATGTATACTTCTTTACTCAAGTGCAACCTTTGAAGCCTAGTAGAAATCTGCGGCATGATATTCGAGGAGCGACATGGTGTAGATGGCCCAACCTCCTTTGCCATGGCTCACGGATGTCTCGGCTCACCATAATTTTTCTTTTGTGCTCAAGGAATCACCATCCTCTACATCCAATTTGTGGGGGTTCTTCCTCAAACCCCAATCCTCTTCGTAGCATCACATGGCTTTGTGATGAAGGAACGCCTTTCCTTCACTTAAGCCATAACATCCTGGCCATGAAATTCCAACATAACAACATAAACCAAATTTATCTTTAAACAGGGAATAAACATAACATCATTTAATGTGAGAGGAGTACTGAATCCCTATGAAAGATAATTGTACCTGTACTTTTAACATATAATTCCGCATCTCCCATCTTGATGTGCATATGGAGGTCCTTCTCCTTCATGTTACTAGAGAATTCTTTGTTTTGGTCCTTGTGAAAGGCTCAACTATCTAACTGGCACCACCAGAACACATAATTGATGACACGATGCATGCAATGAGGGTGAAATCAAACTTGAATTGTGAAGCAAGTGCTTCACCTACCTCTCCTCTGAATATTTATTGTTGGTCTTCTTGTTTGGACACTTTGTAGCATAGGGTCCAAGCTCATGACAATGAAAACATTTTACCTTTGTTCTCCCTTCTTGCTCTTTTTGACGAATCCTATTTGGAATGGGATACATTTCCTTTCCATCTGAGCACGGATCTCCTCATCATGCGTCTTTGATGAGGATTTTTGTCGAATCTCTTCTTGTACCAAATCGACCATCGCTCCCACTCTAGTAGTTCCTCCTCCCATTCATGAGACACGGTACCTATGTAAACTCTTGGAAGGCCTATAAGTTATAGGCTCGCAAATAATCCTGGAAATTGTCACACCAACAATTCCAAGTGCACCTCGGCTTGATGAGTGAACTTTGCCAGTATTTTGGGATTGCGTTTCCCTTCTCGTCTGAATATTTCAGATCTTGTCCCTCAACCTGCTTCTTGTGGTTGTTTCTGTTACGAAAAATAATTTTTGAAGGCATTCCACATATCATATGGAGTTTTCCTTTCCATGAAGGTTCAAGATAATGTCATATCAAAAATTCTTCAAACAAAATATTTTTCGCCTTTGCTACATTATTCTTCCATGCATCGAGATGTTGACCATCGATATTGTGGGGCTGGGGTATATCGGTATCTATGAATTCCTCCAGCTTTTTGTCCTCCAACACATCCTCCATCTTGTCCTTCTATGATATGTAATTTTGGTGCCCTCAAGGGCATATTCGGGTCAATCTGAAAAGACATCTTGATACATTGTTGGTCTGAAGAATTAATGCATAAATTTGATTCCGTGTTTAAAAAAAAACTCTGTTCCTCTCATACATAGTGATTCTTGCTCTTATACCATGTGTAAAAAAATCTAGAAAGATTAGCTGATCTTGTAATGTACTAAAACAAAATACTAAATCAATTATATAAATTGTAGAACGATTTAATCTTTTAAATACATAAACAAGTAAGAGAAATAATTATAAATTGCACAACACAAAGATGTATTTGGGGAAATCTTTGATTTAAAAACCATTGTCTCTATATTGCATTAATTCAAGGTATGAAACAATAAAATGTTATTTCCTTCATGAGAAACCTTTGTTGTCTCACTATGATCCCAACAAGAATGGTCGATGCTTAACAATTTACACTCTGGGTTTCTCAACCTTGCTTACTCATTCTTGGAATTTTAGTCACTATTAATTTGGAAATTAAAGAAAAATTGATTACACAATTCATCTAAGGTGTCTTGTGCCGACCTCATGCATGACCTGCCACAATTCTCTGAACACTTCTGGCCCAGTAGTTATCTTCCTTTAAATCAATCTCAACTATAATTCCTTAGAACTATTTTATGAAACAACTATTTATAGTGAATTATCGAGGTATATGACTCATCATTTGCATTTTAAATTAAATCCAAATTTAATTCGGTGGACCTATCATATTCATATCTCGATTAGAACTAGTTAAACTGATTTTAAATCAAATGATTTCTCCAGTTAACTAATTACAACTAGAAATAAGCGCCTTTAGACCCCCTAAATCTTGGGGAGAACTTTACATTACTCTATTACACACATAAACTCGAATTTATTAGGTTAACTAAATCTTCTTGAATCGGCGAACTCGTACAAGTTTATCATGTCTTGTTGAATTACAATTTATTTCTAGTTTAATTAAGGGAAAATTAAATTAGAAGCCCTTCTTATTGCCAATTTCAAGATGACCTTCATCATATTGACATAGTCTTCTTATCTCCATTACATTTCAGTCTTATTAATATAATTAATTTCTTGGTTAAATTCAACAGGTTTTTCCTTATTAGGAGTTCCCCGAAAGAATTTTAATTCCATTACCTTCAAAAAAAAAAAAAAAGGTATTAAAGCACGAAAAGGGAATTATGGACCTTAAATAGATATATTACTCGATATAGCACGAGTTGTATCAAATCCATAGAATTTTCATAAGAATCACCATTAATATTATGATACGCGAGTTAATTGAAAAAAAAAAAAAAAAAAAAACTTGTTTTATTGATTGATAATTCCGGTCTTGATAAAAATAACTTCTGACCTTTGGGCAGCAAAGATTTCATGACCTCGATAAAATAATCACACATTTCTCTCTATTATCCTTTAATATCTCTTTTACTACCTTGAGATATGCCAAAAGCATCATCGACGATAGCCCTTTTGATCCTTCATAATGTTGATCTAGTCTCGAGTTGGATTTTGTCATCCACAAGTAATAAAAAATTTCAAAAAATAGCGAGTTGCCATCATCCCTTTTCGGTAAAGATGAAAACAAATGAACTTAGAAGCACCAATTAAGAAGGAACATAGCTCACTAGAAATAAACTCAATATATTTGAAAAATACATCATATAAAGACCAAAACCACTATTTAACCAAAGATGCATTAAAAAAACCACATCATATTTAAATTCTATATTGACAAAATACTATGAAAATGTCCCTTTGGAACAAAGAAATCAAAGTCTTTAAGAGTCCATATGAATAGGAACATACTGTACATAATGGATTGTTATAGAACATATTTAATAAAATTAAGAAATAAAAGGATAAAAACCCTACGGATCTCTAAAGAAAAATAAATTAATGATGAAAACTATAGAAAAATCACTACATCATACAATGATTACGAAGTTCTAGTCACGAAAATAATACCATCAAATATAACTAGTTGAAAATTGAGAATCATCACGTAGAATACCTAAAAAAATAATAATACACTCTATAAGATCACATGGAAGATGATTTACCATCTTATGTGCAATGTGAATGATCATTTGCCTTGATAGTATGGTTATGAAGCCATTCATACAACTATGGAACGTCGTACTCATGATATTCAAATAAGGCCCTTAAGTCATTCAAATGACTATGTAGTATTCATATTAGAAGTTCTTGAAAAGGTATCTTCACAAATTTCATGGACAAACCTACCGAAGGTCCTTCATCACCAAAAATATCAATTTAAGCTCTCTTTTATATCCACAACAAAAATGATACGCAAGGATACATTAATAGATAAATATAATGTTGAGCATGTGACATGCTAAAATATACATGCAAGTCAGGCATGAAGGAAAAGATAATAGAACTAGAATACCTTTTACTGTCTTTTTATCAAATTCATGAGATATCATTTATGCATTTCTTTTTGTCTACAATCGAGCACTAGTGGGGAACTTAATTAATTTTTTCATGGACATAATTAATTATTGTAGAATCTAGTTTGTATTGTACATTTTGTCGGGTTTTATGATAAAACTAACATAAAATATTGCAACAAAAGGACAAAAATCAAGTATAAAGTGATAAATTAGCTATTCATCAAATAGCTCTCGGGGTGAGAACACAGGAGTGTATACACACATACACACACACTCGATATATTCTATGTTATTAATCAAGGAAATTACACACATATTTATACAAGCCAAGAGTCTCAATATGAATTCTATCTTAGATGTACGGTAGTGTGTGGTTGGAAAATTCTCTCAACCACCCCACTAAACTTAGGAGAAACTATATTCTAGCTAATTCTAATATGAAGGAACAAACTCCTCAAATGGAGAATTACAACCATAGACAAGTAGGAATTAAATATTTCCAACTCCCCCTTAATGACTGCTTGTCATGATGATTATTCACAAAGAAGTACGGTTATTAGTCCAAACATAACAAAGAATATGTCGACGTCCATGTAAAACAACCATCTGCGGGAATGCATGATGCCAAGCTATGTTGCAACCGCTGATCTCGTAGGATTTCCTTCGTATACATGATTACGTAAATAGTTATCACTGCATGTATGTACCTACAAATCCACCACCATGGAGGCCGAATTGCATGTGGAAACCTCCAAAAACACACTCTACCTCTCTCGGACGGATACGCAACTTCTCCCGTCTGCTTCTCGCAAATCGTCAAACGAAGTTGAGGCTTCCCCGCGGGATCTTCCAATCCTCTCCCGAGATGAGTCCGCAACTTCCTCGTCTGCTTCTCAAAAATTGTCAAACGAAGATAGAGGCTTCCCGCGAACCCCCATGAAGTTGAGGTTGGCGTCTTCACAGAAAAAAAAATATTAAAAAAATATTAAAAAAAAAAAAAATAATAATAATAATAATAATTTAGCTATTCATCAAATAGCTCTCGAGGTGAGAACACAGAGGGGGTGTATACACATACCCACACTAAATATATTCTATATTGTTAATCAAAATTACACATATTTATACAAGCCAAAGTCTCGAGATAGGAATTCTATCTTAGACGCTAAGTGTGATAATGGTTGATTCTCTCAACCACACACTAAGCTAGGAGAAACTATATTCTAGCTAATTCCTATTATGAAGGAACAAACTCCTCAAATGAAATTACAACCATAGACAAGTAGAATTAAATATTTCCAACTTAAACATCGATTGTGCGTCAACTTTAACAAGTTGCATGACCTATTGCCAGGCTAGAATGAAAGGGATAAAATAAGAACTTTAATAACTCCATTTCCCTTGACTTTACAATATTGAAAACCACATTTTTTTTAATTAGGGAAATGTTAATAGGCCCGAAACCTATTTCATAGTGTTAGCCATTAAATGCAAATCTTCCTTGAATTTGAAAAATAATTTAGAGAATTAGGATAATGCAATTTTTGTCTCCTACATAATATACATAGGCTTGAATAGAAAATGGGTAAGTCATATAGTCACATACAACATCATTTTAATAAAGTAAGAAAGCTTTTGTGTTTTATGTCTCTACGAAGAAAATATATATCTATTTATATCTACAAAGAAAAATATATGTACAATTGAATCAAATAAAACAAAAGCCTACTCTCCACAGAGAATTCCCAGGGACATAACAATACCTAGGGTCACCACTAACTAAAGCATGGTTACGAGGAATTTGTGTATGTAGAAATTAATGTGTAGATTCTAAATTTATCATGAAATTTACTAAATCACAAGACTAGAAGATACTCTCTTGATATACTCAGTCAAATTCACAATGGAGAACGAAATCATTAACATGCAAGAATAAGAATCACACATGCTGGAAAATGTTTATCTAGGAAAAAGAAACATGAAAACCTCTTAATAGCTCTGTTTCATTAATCAAAGAATATGGATGAATACCAATACTATTGCTCAAACGACACAACATGCACTTGTATCTTCTAACCTCTACAGAAAGAATGAGCGACCAATAATTAGCCAAATTTTCAAGCCTTGAAAGTTCCTATCTCCTTGCACTATTAATTGAATAATTAGCCCCAAATTTCAAGGAAATTACCTATTCCTCTTATGAAAGTCTGTCGGAGCATCTTATGGCTAATAAAATGAACTATACACTCAATATAGTATATAAATATTCGTACACTTCACTTGGAAACACGACCACAATTAGGAAAATTGAATTATTTGCATGCATGAGGTAGTTTTAGGATGATTGAATAATTATCTCAATGATCACTCGGTGTTGTTGAAGTTCCACTTCAACTTGACATTCCACTAGTTCCTCCAACAATTAGAATTAGTTTAAATGACCATAACAAATTAAACTACATTAAATTTCTATAACTAAATTAACTCAACCCTGGAAAACTCTTGTAATTTGGGAAGCCACTACACATAGCGAACATTACGTCCCTAACTTGAATTAAGTAATATAGACTCTTATTTTTAGGAATCGCTTAAGTAATGAAATTCAACTCATTAACTGGGGTAAAGTGTTCTTAACATAGTGACGAGAGCCACTTGTCACCCTCACTTAACTAAGTCCATGTTGTCCATTGATGTAGAAATTTTTGAATTTCCTCAATTTTAATTAAGGAAAAGCCAAAATTGATACTTTCTTGTTGCATTTTCAATATTGTAATTCCTTTAGATGACTCCAATTTGAAAGCATATCTAATAAGTGCTTGGCGGATATTTATTCAAAGTAAATAGGTTATGTTATAAATTTTAGAATCCCTTTGGCTATTCACGGGCACAGGAAAATGGAAATAAATGAAAGTATTGCGTAAGCCTTGAATAAATTCACATCATAGCTCATGACCAATAATTCAAAATTTCTACTATTTTGTAATCTTCTCACAATTTTTCCATTTCGGTTGATTTGTAGTGAGCCCAAGAATAGACAATACCTTGTAAATTCAATTCCCTCGCCAATTAAATATATAATATGATAGATTTCCTAATAATGAAAGTAAAAATTTGGAAAAACACTTCTCTCAATTTTGCACTAGTGTGCAACAAATCCAAGTGAATATTGTAAAAATATATCACATCCAAGATATAATGTATAATATTTATCTATGGGTGCATCATAGTAGCCATAAAAAGTTGCAATGGGCCAACCTATTGTAACTCAAAATTTGTTCCACCATTTGTTCAATAGAAACAAATAACAATGGCACATATAGAGGTGACATTTTACATTGATCAGTGCTGCTTTTTAAGATCTTACCATCTACTAGTTTACAAAATATACATCCTTGACTAAAAATAAACTAACTACAAAAGGCCAAATATTCCACAGGGCTATGAAAATCACCTCTAAATTTAGAATACCTATAAACCATACACTTTTTTTAGATTACTATTGAATCACATTTTCCATGGATTATAAACAATACAACATATCTCAATTTTTCAATTTGTGCGCAATGAAAGTTTACTACGGAGCCTAGAATATTCATGATATTAACTTATTGAAGAGTGCATTACTAATATTTCCTTTAAATTCTTCTTCTGCACAACATTTCAAATTCAAAATTAATTTACCTTTGAAGTAATGGAAGTTTTTATCTCATCGGCTGAAAGAAGATAAAAATAATATCTATACTAGCCACACTAGGATTCTAGTGACAACTCTTTTCTTATGAGTTGTTATGTACAAAGTGGTCTCAATAAAAACGTTTGCAGGTGTTTATATATTACAAATATTAAACCAAAAATAATGTAAAACGATGGAAGCTCACATATCACTATATGAATTATTACAAGAAATGAAAAAGTAGAATGTAGGACACTTAAAAACCTCACAATCTATTACACAACAACTATTTCCCTTTAAAGATGCTCATAAGTGCTTGGTTCATCATAATACAAAATAGTAAAAATATTTTCATATACACTTACTTCTTATATCAAAATACCGTAATATCGATTGTGTATGGAAATACAACTATTTTCATATGGTTTTATTTAGTGCAACATTTTCATTACAATTTTGTAAACTTCATTTTATAGTAGGGGTCACCACGTATCTATGTGATATATGACCCTGTAAATTTTTCAATTTTCCCAAAGTTTCCCAGAGGCGTGGTTTCAATAAATTTTCACTGAAGGGTATTGTTAAAAATTAAATGGGTTTCCTAGGAAATAAGATGGAATGCTTTTGTTCATCATCACACTGAAAATTCTCTATGATGAAGATGCAATGTAAAGCCCTTATGGCATGGAATCTGGGACATGGTCACAATAAAAGAATTAACACATATTTCTTGAATGATATTGGAAGCCTTACAATTGCTTGTCAAACAATTGCATTAGGAATACGTAGATTACGAGAGAAAATAGAATTTCACTACACGATTACAGCAAAATTTCCAAAGTACAAATTTAATAATTTCCTCTACTAGAGAATATTTGGAAACGAAATATATCACCCATGGATATATGGTAAACAACTTTCTTGGAGAACTTTTAAATAATTTAAAGTATTCCAGTTATGGATCCCCTTGTTTTCGATACACTTTATTCCATTGTAGTTGGTGACCTTTTTTGAGCTAAATGTCAAATCTCGTGGGCTATCTATGAATATTATAAATTTCTTTTAAGAAGCCAATTTTTGGACTACAAAATTGGAGGAGATTTATTCCTAGATTCTATTAACTTATTTCACCGAGGAAATGGATTACATGTTGAGATATCTCAAACATTAATTTTCCCTTTGGGACTGGAGTACTTGGGTGATTGCTACTTCGTGCTAATTTGTAGGCGAGGGATTACTTTTCATTGAACTATTTTTACAAATTTTATTTTTGGTGGTTTTATTACAAACCTAAAAATTTAGAAAAAAAAGAGAAAATAATGCCCCATTCACATGAATTTTTTTATAATCAGTAATAAGGAAAAAATAGAGCTTGTCAAAGACTTGTTGGCTTGTTGAAAAATATAGAATTATGTCAGAACTGCAAAAAATGAGATAACCACCAAGTATAGATGATTTATTCTTGAGCTAGATAAGTTCAGGACTCAAATATAAATCCATGTTTATTATGAACCCATGACATCACATTCACTTGGGAGGTCTGCAAGATGCATTCACACTACAAGGATCTTACAATCAGACTAAGTTTCAAGCACATTTTATTTTAATTTTTTATAATTTTACCATGCAAAACATTGATCTGCATTCAAAAAAATTTTCATCCCACCTACATATACTAGAAAACCTAAAAATATGCCAAAAAATAGAAAATAACGATTTGTCTCTCGACAAGGGAAGCTTATAATTTTTTTCAAAAAAAATTGTATAACATGAGTTTTTTCATAAAATTTATAAAATGACTAACTTGATTTATAAAAATAAAACAAAAGGTCCTATTGTATGTATATATTAATTCTTCACCATGAGTTACCTAGTCAACAATATTTTCCGCAACACTGGAACAAAATGGCAGTCCCTAGTAGTGACTTTCCTTCTCAACTTTGAAGATTTATTCTTAAATTTTTGAGGTGGTTTTGCATATAGAATAGGTGAGGCAAGAATAATATGCATTTGAGGCCGTTAAGCTCCCATATGTAGCACAAACACTAGAGCGTCTATGGGAGTGAGCATCACATTAAGACAAAGAGATTAGACATATTGTAGTTAGAGGGAGAGTTGTGGGACCTAACATATCATAATGCTCCAAAATATGTACAAAAAATAAACCCACACAGCTAATAAATAAATAACCTTTGGCCCCCATCCTCTCCCACCAACCACACAAGATTTCAAACTAAGGTAGGACCCAAGGACAAGCCCCATAAAGGAAAATTTTCTCCACCATAGGGTTAATAAGCCAATAAAAAATACCATCACTAGCCATGTTCCACTAAAAAAAGTAAAAGTTAAATACCAACACAATGAGGACACTACTAGTAACCTGGTGTAACAAAGATAACACCAACCATCCCATAGAAAGAAATGAAACCACCTTCAAAGGAAAGCAACATTGAGAGTGTGTCATTAAACTAATGAGCCTGAACCTTCCTATCACTAACCATAGGTGTATTAAGTAATTCAATGAGAATTAGAAATAATCAGCGAAAACCTAAGTACTTTGGTACAAGAGTGAGGTCTAGGTAAATCCAAGATAGATGTAACGAAATTGTTGTGTGGGGTCTTTGTCATTCACGCAACTTGTTTTTTAGTGGTCTTATAGCACTTATAAAGATCACATAAACATAAAAGTCTCAATCACCTAAACAATAATAAGGAGAGTTAATCAAATCATTAAAGTAGCAACTAACATATGAAGTTGTTAATATAAAACATCACTTACATCATGGAATGATAAAATCATTTAAGAATATTCCCAAATTCCTTTTCCATGCTCTAAAGATTGTAGCACACAACAAGTTGCAATATACGGGTTGAAGATAAAAATGTTGTCATATTTATACCATGTTAAATACACCACAAATCACTTATTGGGAAGGTGGTGACGACCTCCTCCTCACTTTAGCTTCATATGATGGGTCTATTTCACCCTTTCTCCTTCCCTTCCTAATAACCTTATTCAAGAGGACTCGAAAATACATTTTTAATCAAAATAAAATAAATAAAATATATTGTTATGAAAGATACATTTACAAAATCCATTAGAACTCTAGTCCCTTTCGAAGAAATACTATTCAAATCTCTAGGTAGCTATGGAATTGAGACTTTGTAGGAGGATGGTATCCTATATTTTTGTACATTTGAGATTGCAAGTTTGTTAAGCTCCACAATCACGCTAAGTAGTGGATAGGTGAATGTAACAGATATTCACAGGTGAAATAGAAATGACTCCACTATTACCTACTTTTTTTGGTAGCATAAAAAGCACAGTTTTGAAAAGTGGTGATGCGAGGTCACCTTTTTTTTTTTTTTAGAGAACATTTTCGACACTCTAATATTTTTATTTATGAAGTATAGATATTTGTTTTAAAATATTAGTGATTTTCATGCTAATTTTAGCGTATTCGGTACGACATCAACTTTTTTTTAAGAGGTGATTTTCATGCTGATGAAACTTATTGATAAAGCATCAGCAACCTTTTTTTAAGAGGTGATTTTCATGTTGGTAATAAAACACAAAACTTGAATAAAAAAATATATATATAAAAAATTAATAAAAAACCAATAAAAAAGTAAAAAAACAAAAATTAACTCTTAAAAATGAAAAATTTAAACAAAAATAAATAAAAAAAAGAACAAAAAAAATAAAAATATTTGAAAATTATATCAAAGAAATGACAGACTGCAGAAAAAAACAAATAATTTAAAGAAAAAAATAAAAAAAGAAATTAACAAAAAAAAAATAACATCAAAAACATTTTTTCTAAGTTATTAAAAAAAACCATATAATTAAAAAAATTTAAATAGAAAATTTAAAAATAATTTAAAATACAAGATTAAAATTTAGATAAAAAAAAAAATAAAATACAAAAAGAAAAAATATTCAAAAATTAAAATTAAAATAATAATAATAAGAAGAAAAAAAATGCAAATTTTAAAAGTAACAATAAAAAACAAATTAAAAAAAAAAAAAAATTAAAATTGTAAAGAAAAATTAAAAAAAAAAAATATCTTTAAAAAAGAAAAAAAGAAAAAACCATGATACAAATTAATTAAAAACAAATATCCATACAAATTTCTTATTTTTCTTTTTTTAAATCGAAACAATTTATAAATCTAAAATGAAAACTAAATAAACTAAAGATTAAAAAAAAAAAAAAATTAAATTAAAATTTAATAAATTTGATAAATTGATTTTAAATTTTAAAAAATAATTAATCTAAAATATTAAATTTAAAAACAAAATAAATAAATAAAACAAAAAAAAAATTAAAATAATTTTAAATTTAAAATAAAAAATTTGAATTAAAAAACAAATAATTTTAATTTTTTTGAATTTAAAAAAAATCAAATTAAAAAAAAAATATTCAAAATAATAAAAATAATTTTTTTGATCGCGGTGGGCACAATCGGCCTCACTTCGGGTGGTGGCGGAGCGGCCGGCCAGGCGGGGAGGGCGGGTCCAGGAATCGCCCTCCCGCGTGGTGGGAGGCCGGTCCCAAAATCCTTTGCTGATGCGGGAAGGCCAATTCAAGTAATCTCCCTCCCCTTGCTTGTTGACCCAGAACCTAAGGAATCGCCCTCCCGTGCGAGGCAGATTCAAGGAAGTCTCGCCCTCTGTCATGAGAGGATGATTCTTGGGAGACCACAGTCAAAAATTCCTTTTTTTTTTTGGTCACCTGATATTTTTTTTGGTGATATTTTTTAAATTCAAAAAATTTGTTGTTATTTTTTAATTTAATTTCACTATTTCAAATTTAGTTTGTTTTTAATTTTTTTTTCTAAATTTTGTTAAAATTTTTGTTAAATTTTGTATTTTTTTTTTTTTATTTAATTCATTTTTTTTTCTTTTTTTTTTTTATTATTAAATTTTCAGGTTTAGTTTATTCATTTAATTTTTTAAAATTTAGTAAATTTTATTATTTTTTTTGAATTTATTTGAATTTAATACTTTTAAATTTTTGTTTTATTATTATTTTTTAATTGCATAAATTTTATATTTTTTATGTTCAACTAAAATTGTGTATATATATATAAACTTAATATATATATAATTAAACTTAATATATATTTTTTAATTTCTTTCAATTTTCAATTTTTAATTGATTTTAAAGTTTTTAACTTTTTATTTTAATAATGTTTTTTTCTTTATATTTAAAATTTATTTGTTTATTCATTTATTTATTAAAATTTGTTTTTTTTAAATTTAATTTGTTATTTTAATAATAACATTTTTTTTAATTTCTTAAAATCTAATATATATATTTTTAATTTAAGTTCATATATATATTTTATTTTTATAATTTAATTTAATTTATTTTTTAAAATCTATTTGTTTTTTAATATATATACTTTTAATCTAATATTTTTATTCTATTTTATTTTTGTTTTTTATTTTCATTTCATTTTTCATTTTTCTTTTAATTTCCATAATATTTTTTTTATTTTTTTTATTTTAAAGTTTTAATTTGTTAAATTTAATATGTTGCTAAATTTGATATTTTGTTTCAAAATTTAAATTTTTTTCTTTAATTTAATAAACATTTTTCTTTTTCTTTTTAAATTTAATTTCTGTATTTTATTTTTATAATTTCTTTCCTTTTTTAACTTGTTTTAATTTGATATTTTATTTTTTTGTTTTTATTTTTTATTTTCTATTTCTGTTTGCAATTTCTAATCTTTTAATTTTTTTTCTTAAATTTTAGGTTTATTTTTTTAATGTTTATATTTCTTTTATTTGTTTTTTTATTTTTATTTTTATTCATTTTTTAAGTTTTAGCTTTTAAAATGTTTTTGTTTTTTAAATTTATTTTTTTTTTAAATTTAGGTTTTTAATGTTTTGAATTTTAAAAATTAAAAAAATGTTTTTCTATTTTAAAAAATATTCAAAAATATGACAATTTTTTTTTTTAAATTCAAAACATGAAAACTGAGTTTGTTTTGAAGGTGTTTTTCTGATCTTTTTTTCAAAAACAGGCTTTGTTTTAGCATAATTTTTACTAAATGTTGAAATTTGACCTTTAAAAACAAATGGTAGAATACACTTTTGTTTTGGGGTGTTTTCATGTTTTTTTAAGATCTTTTTGAGTTAGAGTTCTAGTTTTTGGAGTAGAATTTATCTTTATGGTAACATTCTTAAATAAAGATATTCAAAATTTGTTATGTATTGAGATTTGTAGTTTTAAGATCTCTGAAATTAAGTGAGGTAGTGGAAAGAAATTAAAATGGATGGAAAGTGAAATGGATAGAGGAAGCATGTATCCCTTGGAAGAAAATCTAAAGAAATATAATGATACTTTTATATAAGATAGTTTTGAATTAGTTAAGAACTAAATAAACATAAATATACCCACAACTTTTGGTTTTTTTTTAATGTCATCCCACATATTTTAAGTGAAGTTCATTTACGTCAATAATAATGTCCGCACATTATTCAATGTGCGATTGGTCATTGTATATTTTAGAACAATTTTAGTTAAAGCCTAGAGTTCATGAGCAAATACTGTGTTGTATTAATTCAATATTGGAACGCTTTCTTGAGAGGATAGAATAGGCTAAAAGCCTTCAACAATTCTAATAATTATACGAAGCTCCCATATACAAGTAAATAAGGAAACATAGGATGTCTGTGAAAAGTGATTATTTTAAAAACTTTTAAATTTTCAAGTTAATATTAAGTCTTTAGGAGATAATTTCCAGTTGAAGTAACAGTTCCACAATCAGAATACAAACTATTTATAATATCACGAAGTTAATTTTTTCATCCATATTTTCCGCAGTCCAGCATGTTCATTAAATATGATATACAAACTCTATTCAACCTTTGCTTAGCTGTTTTCATTGGTTTGATTCCATAATGGGTACAGACCAGTCGACTACATAAACAAACCCTGAATCTATCGTACAGACTTTTTCGAATGAATTTCGAAGATGAACGAACATGCAAATAAAAACCCTATGGTTGCATGTATTGTCCTTCATATGTGGTATTCGTACCCATTTTATGTATGGATGACTTAATATTCATGATGTGCATAAAGACAAAAATGATAAAGATGTATACATTAAAACTAAAAATATCATCAAAATTAACATACAGAGGATGGAAACGAATATGTGAAGGAGCAAAAAAATATGTTTGATTTTTAGTATAATTAAATTAATGGAACTAAAAAATATTCATGTCAATATTTAACACCAAAATATTTACAAAAATGGTAGAGAAAATTGAACACGTGACCAGTTCGACGGTCTGCTTTTATGATCTATCACCCCCACTATAATTGTTAATGATTCGAGCCTATGAAAGTGGAAGAATTTGAAAAAAACATCTTGTGGGCAAAAACCAGGCACCGATTCTTGAAGAGGTTTTATGGAGGGTTGTAAGTGTGAAAACATGTTGTGAATGGTGAAAAAATGGGGTTAATTCTGAAGACAAGTAATATGGGGGAGTGATACTAGATGCATATTTCTTTGTAAATTAACCCTGTTATCCATCTTCCATTTCACTAGCTATTGATACCCTCGTAGGTACCGAATAAATTTCTAAGAAACTCTGGGATATCGTTATATGAACTGATTTCCTTAATGTCACTTATATCATCTTGTATTTAAGGAAGCTTCGACACGGTAACTATTTTTGTTACTATGTATATCAAATTGAAAAAGAAAATAAGACGTGCTTGTTTTTTTTTAAAAAAACACCTTTTATTATTGTGATATAAATAGAGTGTATATTTATGGAGGGTTGATACACTCACCCTTGGATCGAAGACATTTATTCCGGAAGGTTAAAGAATAGTCTCACAAACTAAATGGAAACAAGTGAGGAGCTAAGGAGTTGATATGTTTACAAGAGTAGATGATGCATACATGTTTGTTGAATGGTATATTAATTAGTATGTACTCGATGGTCATGCTAATTTCACCAGGAAAAAGAAATATTGTTAGGTACATCTATGTTTTGTTAATCATTAGAGAATTTTCAGACAAAAAATAGCCTCTAAGAAAAAATAATAAACTAATATTTAAAATAATAAAATAAGAGTTATGAAATTTTGAAAATAACAAAACTACTTTTTTTACTTATGTAATTTTGGTTTATATTGTTAGAGTAAATTCTTAACGCGAGTGTAAGAAAATAAACTCACTTCAAACCTGCATGTGACAAGCAACCTAACAAAAACTATGGTTGCTTAAATTCCTTAATTTGTAATAGATTGACAGCTTGTGCTAACAGAAAAAACTGAATCTATCTCTATAGAGTAAAAGTAGCTAAACGATAAAAGAAAATAAGAAAATACTTCATACATATAATTGACAAGACAAGATATGAGCGTTTTATATGTATTAACACACGGAAGGAAAAATAATAGTCCCACACCGATCTCGCTCAATGGTATAAGGTTCTTGATTTGTCCTCACTGTCGGATCGGAACTTTCTCTCTCTCGATGGTGTACAAAATCCAGAACATGTTGAACTCTGGGAGCTCCAAGAAACACAAAAATAATGCTTGTGCCAACAGAATAGTCAAAGCATGACAATGAAATTGGTCGAAGTGAATAATGAATGGAAAGCCCTCCTATTTATAACAAAACATTGATTTATCACTAAATGTTAGCGAATAATAAAAATATTGTTAACTAAGATCTAGATACGACATAGAATGTTTTATTATGTTTTATAAATGTGGATGGAAAAGAAATTTTAAATTGATTAAATACCTTTATTTTAGAAATAAATAAACAAATAAATAATTTATTTATCATTTCAAGAATGCGATTAAAAATTATTAAAAAATAATGATTTTTAAATTATTTCTAGGCAATTTGATCCACTTTAATAAGGAATAATAACTAAATAATGATTTAATTAATTATTCTGAGAAAAATAAGATAAATAATTATTTGTCTAATTATTTCTCATAATTGATTAAATATGACCATGAATATTATTTAAACAAATTTTTAATTAATTATTCCCAAAGAAAAATAAAATAAATAATTATTTATTTAATTATTCCTAAGTAGGGTTTCCCATTTCAACCAAAAATAACTTAACAAAATGGTTATTAAATTATTTCTTATGGTAAAATAATTTTTACAATGGGAAAAATTGGTATTCGTGGTGTACTTGATCCATCTAATTATACATGGTTATATGACCAAAATTGGTTTAACGGATTCCCACCCAACGTGCAAGCATTAGGAGCTATCATATTACCGAAGTACATTGTAGGTACAATCCAATAGACAACACAAGAGAGTACGGGAGAGATAAACACATAGATGGAGTAAAGAAAGAGAGGAAAATAGCGGGGGGAAAGACCTACACAAATGATATAAAGTCTCCTTTAATGTTTGGGTACATTCTCGGTGAGGCGGGGGAGGCATACCTATGCCCATTGAAATAATGATGCAAAGAATAATGAACCCCGATAAAATGATTGAGCTATAAAGTACATGATGTCTTTGCGGAATAAAATGTGCCGGGGGGAAAAAAATATAATGGATCCCACATACATATTGCGCACAGGACAACAACCGGAGATGAATATAATATCTCGGTACATAAAACATAATAACAACCAAAATACCTCATAAACAAGAAAAGGCTTTTAAAATATGAATGGATGATCTCACTAATAAATGAATAGAAATTTCCATTCCAAGCGGTGAAACAAAACCACAAAATGTTTGTGGGCGCATGCGAGGTTGTGGTCATCCGGGCATGTGGGGGGGCCTTCCACGAAGGGATCCTTTGGGAGGAATATGTTTGAAGACAAAAAAAATTATTTCTAGTAAATGTGGGAGAAATTTTGAAGAAAGTGTTTCATGTGCATTGTTAAGAGTCCTAAGGCACTAGGAATTTTTCTTGGTGGGGCAAAGGTGAAATTGTAGCCTATGTATGACTAAATGTCTTCCTCCCCTATGTGCAAATAAAATGAAAATGGGACAATATTATGCTTGTGTTATATTATTTTCATGACTATCCCCACACATGATGCATTGTTCTAGGTGTATTAAGGGGCTCATTGGGGTGATATCCTACACGGGTTTTCTCGAGGTTCTCACGAGAAAAAAGCAGGGTGGATCACTCACTTGATTGGGGAACCCACCATGGTTTTTCACATGGTTTTGTGCACACTTTTATATATGATGGTTTTTCCCCATGATATTGTAGATCTCATGAAAGGAAGTATGGTTATGTCATAATATAAGGTTAATAGAGAAGGGTTTATGAATGCTTCATAGTATATATAATGTATCATAACATTGAAATAAATATAATGAAAAAGTAGTCTCATTTTCTTGGTTTTAGGTTCCGGGGAAAAGGAATTTTGTGTATGTTGTATGTTCTCACTATTGTATAATTTCTATTTTATGAAGAATTAATTGGTACTTATTATCTATAAAGGGTTAAAAAACCTACATGTTTCATGTTTTATGATTTTATATTGAGCATTATTTATTGATACAAAATTTTGAGATAAACTAATGAAGTTCATGAATCATTTTATATTATAATATATCAAATTACATTTTCAATTTTATTAAAAAAATATATGTGATATGGATTTATTTGCTTCAAATTGAACTAAGAACAATTGTGATATGGACTTATTTACTTTATTTTAATTTCCATTTATTCATTTATTTACATGTTTAGCTCTCTACATTAATGTATTGAAATATTGCAAAATATTTCCTTCAAATCAACTCATAACTTTATTTTCCAAATATTGTTTATATATCTTTATATTAGTAAATTTCTAATTAAATAATTCTTATATTTAAAATTTAAATTTGTATTTATATTTAGTAATTAATTCATATCGATATATGCTGTAGAAATTTCAGTAGGAAGGAACAAATAGTCATAATGAGTGGGAAGAAGCTTGTTCATCATATGAGAGGGAGTAATTAATGATGAAATTTATGGTATAAATAAAATATAAATGCAATAAGTTAGAAAATAATATCTCTATATTGTAATAAAAATAAAATCTATAAATATTATAATAATTTTTCTTAGTAGTCCTAAGTATCAAATCTTGGATGATATCATGTCAAGAACATTTCCTAGTAGTGTTCACTTCAATGAATATTTTCCAAAGTGTACTAAAGTACTCTTGTCAAATAATTTATGTTTATAAATATAGTCTCCTTACATATGAGAAGCCTCAATGTTCTACAAATGAAATTGAATGTTTGGAGCATGCACTAAGTGTATAAGGCATGCATCTAATCACATTGAACAATTAGCAACACACAGTTTTTTGCATTATAGTAGTAATAATAGCGAATGGTTGAAAAATTGCAACCCTCTATTTCTGAGTGTTGTTTCAACCTCTTCTCAACCTCATTATGGAGAAAATTTTCCCTATACTATAGAATGTAACAATACTATCACTTGGAGCACAAGTATTTCAAGTACCATTTTCATAATTTTTATACATATTGACTTATTAAATTCTGTTTGCACCAATTCATTTTTTTCTCTTTTTGCTTATTTGAGAAATAACATTAGGTAAATCCAATCAAGATAAATTATTTACAGCTTCATGAGTTAAAATTGAATCACCTAGTAAAAAAAATAATGTAAATGCTTAATGTCTTTAATCTGTTATTCATTTTTACATGTTGTTTCCTATGTTTTTACACAAACCAAAGGTGTCATTTCTTCATATATCTCAACTTGGGATAAAAAAAATGGTGTATGAATTACTCAAGTGAATTCGATAGTTGCATAGTGTAACTTAATATCCCGTTCAATTAATAGAGGAAGGAAAATAGATCGTTGTACCTTATTATCATTGTGGGAAAGAGTGAATTGTAAACATATTCTAGTATTCATAAATATCCTCTTTCTTAGAGATACCACTTCAAATAATTGATTTCTTATACACACATGCTCAAATAAACAAGAAAAGTTTTCCTATAGAGAAAATTAACATGGACCATCTTATAATACATGAATTATACCATTTTCTCACATGTATAGACATGAAATAGAAAGTCCACATGGATATCTTAATTATTGATCAACTTGTCTTATAGAGTTACAATGTAAACCATGTAATTCAGGGTTCCCATCTATCACGGGTCAAATCGAAAAAAATATTCATGAAATGGTCAAGGGAATTACTTTTTCATTCATATAGTATAAATCATTTTATAAAGAAGCTTACGCCTTGAATTAACATATGTGCTTTGTTATATTCCCTTATTTTCCTCTTCCCTTGGATTAGAGATAGTTTTGTATCATTTGATATGTAAGATAACGATGTCTTAGTTATATTTTATCGTAATTAGTAGGATCTCTTTATGATTCCTCCTCACACCATAAAGAGGGTCTCACTAAATAGGCATTTCTAGATACGAGAGGACATGCATAAAAAAGTAAGGCTAAGATAAATTGGCAAAATTTCACAATTATTCACAGCTTATCCAAGTCATGATAACATAGGTGGATATGATCTTCTTGGGAAGATCCTATTCTGTAATTTTACCTCCATCACCCCAAGATGAAGAAAATTTCTATACAAGGTGACATAATACACACATGCATGGAGTGATGGGTACATTGGATGCTAGTGTTATGGGAAGTGATATGATGATAACATATCTTAGACAAGGAGAGAGCGCTTACATTCAAACCAACAACTAAATTAAGATGATTTGAGGTTCTTGTCACCTGATTAGTGATGATAGGGTTACAATAGATGCATGGTATTTCATAAGATCAAAATGAAAGATAATAGAAAAAAAATATGTTGTGAAAATATGCATTGAAATGCAGGGAGTAGTGGAAACAGAATATATTAGATCAATACAAGTAGCCATGTCTCAATCATAATAAGATCATCACGAAATACGTACATATGATCGACAGAATGAACAACATGTGTACCCACCCAAATATACACTATGGATTAACGATACATCGGAACACCATTACATTGACACAAAGGAAAACACAATGAATCCATGCAACAAACTAAAATATATACCGACCACCAAATACAATGTCGATCTATGTAATAGTATACAAAAATCATACTATGAACACATTAATGATTGGTGCCCAAAGTGATCCTCCAAAGTACATAAGATGGCTCAACTCTAATGTGGCTTGGGAGGTGTGCCATTTGAGGGAGTGTGTTACCCTTGAATCATGCTCCTCTACTCAACCCAAATGATACTAACATGTAATATGTGAATAAATGAGATATTTGTTAAGTATGGTAGCAACAATGTGCACCTAGTAGTCATTGAAGTATAACATAAACATAAATGAGGGGACCCACCAATGATGAAAATCGACACAAAGATACCTGAAAAACCAACAAAGTTTGAATAAGTAGATGCCATCGAACAATCATTAGTTTTAATAAATAGGAGTCAATGAGATAAATCAATGTTTATTGTGAGAATCCTACCACTAAGGACTACATACTCTAAGGTTCATGGGATCCTAGATATTAGAAAAGAGTTTGATGGGATACGATCCCTTAAATAAGGACCTTTATTCATCATCTATCAATATCCACATTAAGAATATAGAAAAGAGATTATGTAAATAGATGAATTCACCAAATATAATTGATTGAAGAGTGACTAACAAAAACTGCCTACAAATACTACGAGATGACCAATTAAGGGTGAGAATTCTCTAAAGCATATTGTGTTAGGACAAAAGTGACTTTCCAACATTGACTAATGAGAACCATGTGATGTAATGCAATAATGCGAGGAGGAATGAAGCATTACGCCTGCCATTTCGGAAGAGTAATTAGTTGGAGTAAAAAAGAATCATATGTTGTATGAATCCTTTAAAAGTTAAAACCCATCTATAGATTATTGAGCCAAACATGTGCCATGTTCAATGGAAATGAAAACTACATTGCCATTTTAGTGATGAAGATAGTTAAGAAATTTTTCCCTAATCTTTTTTTACGAGAGTATCTCCCAGAGATATTCTTGGCTAAAATAGAAAAAAAGTCAAAATTACTAATTTATTTTTTTCTTTAGTTTTACAATATCATAAAAGAATAAAAGTATCCTTTATATGGTTTCTTATTCATGGTATAATGAGATTGAATAAGAGGCATTAGTATTCTTTATAAGGGTGAATTTTTGTAAGGTAATCACAAGCTCAAACATGAGATGAGATGCTTGGGAAGGTTCACTAATTAATGAGTATTAATAGAATATGAAGGAATTTTGACTTGGAGAAATGATTCGTATGAAATGTAGAAACATTTTTATTTGATGAAGCAACCCCTAGGCACGATCGAGTAGAGGATAATAAAGGAAACACACTCGTTTTAGTGGTATCTTGAGGAGAGGGTAAGAAACCCAAGTGAGATATAATAGTAGGGGTGGAAAATTTTATTGCAATGATGGAAATATGAGATCAATTCATATCAACATGCATAAGTGAAAAACTAAATTCATATCGATGATCACAAGTTCAAAGATTTGTTGGAATCCTCTTGGGTTATAGCTAGAATACGAGCGAGAAAAAAAAAGGCTCGGTTTAATGTCATGGTTGGTAAAGAATATTCCAAGTCTATAAATAGGAAAAAAAAGGAAGCCAATGTGGAGAAGTGTTATAAAATAAAAATCCATGTGGAGGAAATCTCTATCATGCAAGTTTTGATGTCTAAATAAAGAAATGTTACTATTGCTTAACTTGAAAATATTTGAGGTAAGGTGTCATGAAGATGGAAATATTGATTAGTCATGCATTGATGATGGATATTAAATAAATACTGCCTATGGAAAATTCAAGAAAATACACCTTAGGTCCAATGGCCTTGACAATTAAAATGGAACCCTTTCCTACAATAACAATCGGAAAAAAGTAGAATCATGGTTAGATCACACAGTAAATAAATAAAACATGGATATGGTAAAAATAAAACCATGTATTTATTTATTGTTTATTTATTTTTGGGGGGGGGGGGAGGGATTACAATTTTTTATATTTTTGGACTATATGATGCATTGTTTTATTCTAGTTTAATTTTTATGACTTCAATAGATCTTATTTAAAATCCATATTTTCTTGGACATACGCAGTCCTGTAAATGCTCAATTAATGTGACAATTATTATTGCGGACAAATAAATAATTTATGGAACCTTCTATTCTCACCATGGTACATTCTTAGGAAAATCCAAAATGATTTAATAACAAATAAGAATAAAGAAGAAAATGTTATAGGAATGGAGCAAAGAAAATAACACATAGCGGAAGCTACAAAACTCTCACATCCCATGCCAAATCAAAACAAAATATAGACATACAAGGTGCAATTCAATTTGATAGCTTACATCATGTAATGCTCACTTCCAAGCATAGGCCAAGGATCCCTATTAATGTTTTTGTACTCACATGCGTCATTCTTGGAATCATATGGACAGCAATTTTTGGTATATTCCTCCTAAATTTGAATTTCCACATTTCCTAAAGTTTGGTGGTTCTAAGGAAGCTTACAATGACATAATTATCTATAATTAGGAAAAAAATAAAGGTGAGAAGCCTTAAGAGATAGTGTACATCATAATAATGATTATTAAGAAAGATGAATAGGTACAGAAACTCATTAATGGGGTATTTAATTTTAAAAAATTCATTTCCAAAGTTCGATACTAGAAACAAAAGACTTGATTTTCTCCAGGGTGTATGACTAGATAACACATGAAACAACCCATGGTTTGATTCAATGTTTTATTGTCAGAATCTAACGTGCTAATTTGTAAGCATAAATATATCATCATGATATCTTACCTTGGATTATCAGAGTTGAATCCATTGCACATAATATGGTCTATTTTGAAGGGAATTTGACACAAAAGTCCATCTTAAATAGGTGGACTGACAACTAGTGTGGAAAATAATTATGATCATATTCCATATTGGGATGGTGCTTCTAATAGAGGATATGAGGTGATGAAAAGGCATTGAAAGGGTGCCCCTATGCCTAAATTTACGGAAAATAATCTAAATTTTTAGGAGTATGAAGCATGCTGCATAGTTTTAAGTGTCAAATGGATTTGGGGTGGGCCACAGACCCTTGCTGTGAGTATGGGATGATTTTGTATAGTTTGAGCTCACTTCATGGTTTTCGACCATGGTATTGTAAAAAGGAGAAAAATATTTAAGGAGTCTATGAATGTCAATCTTAGAGTATAAAATGCATATGGATGTCGTGGTAATTCTAAATTAAGTTGTGTTATGTTGTTTTGTGTGAAAAGAGAGCTCTTGCGACCACACGACGTAACGTAGAGGGTGGGAAGTACGCGATGTAATATGGAACCCTGTAATTGTGTGTGCGGGGGGGGGGAAATAAGTATTTGATAAGAAGATGCGAGCTATTAAAAGAAGAATGCGAAAGACGATTTGGGTGTTTTACTTGTATGATTTCATTTTCTATGTTTTATGATTATTTGTGGTAGATCGATTTTTAAATCTATAATTGCATCGTGAAGACTTGAATATGGTTCATTATGATGATTAATGCATGTTAAAGTAGGAAAGTTCAGTCTGTAAAGTAGTTAAGTAGATTTGTTGAACAACGTTTGTATATTTTTCATACTGGTTCTGCGAAGCTCTCAATAATCCTTAAGAGAAGATAATCCATAAAGCCACGCTCCATAGTCCCTCTGGATGCAGAAACTTGGTTCTAGCATCCCCTAATATTGCCTCAGGTGAGACTTCGGTCTGTGTAGCATATCGTTTCTGAAAGGGCCGGTAATAGAGGGTTTTTTTAGTTCATGCAACCATCTCTAAACCAGGGTCTAGACCCCCTCAAGCCAACAAATGGTTCCATTTCTAGGACTGGGATCTAAATATTGAGGGATATGTGGATGTGGCATCCGACCAAAAAATAAATTCAAGACTGGGTATCTCTGAAAGAGCGAGAATTTGTAGTACAAGAAAATAGAAATTTGCATCTATCAACTGAGAATTGGTTACAAAAGTATATTTTTATAGATTAGCACGAGATGTTTTTCTCATCGTTCACTAACGAGCTGCACGAGTGACTATCAAGACTAGCTGAGAATAAGACTTGTTTTAAGCATGATGAGCCTACTGCATGGAACCCAGAGCTAATTAAGTGCTCAAGGAGACTGATAAAAAGATCTCAAGGGTTGTTTATTATTGGATTGATAGTATTCTTGGAGCTTTCATTACTGAGTTTGTGATTGATACATACGTGTCCTACATCGAAGCTGAGCGCAAATTTTTTAAGGGTCCGCGAGGTAAGTACTTAAATTATTTAAAGATTTGGATTAAGATGTTGTTATGTGAGAAGGGTGTATTGCGCGTGAAATCAGATTGATGTTTGGGGGACGTAAATTCGGAGCTACGTGAAGTGGTAAAATATTCAGGGTAGATCACGACACCTACATCGAGACTAAGTACAGTCCCTTGTTTGGATCTGAGAACGAAGAGGAAGAAAGTAACCTTTCCACCCCTAGAAGTGTGTCATAGTTAGACTTTGGAGATCATCAAGGCACCTCTAGGATTCCCCAGCCTACCACTCCCATAACACCTCATCCCCATCCCCATATTGTCCCTCCACCTCCACCTCCCCCATTTAACATGGCTCAGATAACGAAAATGCTTATTTTTAAGGGTCAGGGATTAGAGGATCTCGAGAAATTTTGGTTTGTTGCAGAAACAATATGGATATCGCAGCAAGTCACTAATGAAGATATTAAGAAACCTCAGCTCATCACAATGCTATAGGAAATAGCATTGTCGTGGTACATGAAGTACTCTGTGATGCATCAAAATGCCACGTTGGACCAGCCAAAGGTAGCGATGAATGCCAAATTTAAAAATCCAAAATCATAATCATAATTTATTACAGAGATAAAATAAATCGAGCAATTGGTAATTGAATCTGTGTGGGAGGTAGATCAAAGATTCAAGATGCTACTAAGACAAATCAACTTCCATATCCTTGATGAACAACACAAAGAGTGGTTTATAGTTTCACTATTACCACATCTCAGACTTCCATTATCACAATAAAAGATCACAACCCAAGCCGAAGCTTTGGAGATTGCGATAAAACTGGAAGCTTCCCCGGTAGCGGATACCAATATAGGGGTTCAGCAGATCCAAACCCAGTTGGTGAGCTTACAACACATGGAGCTACAAGACTTGAAGAAGGGAAAAGAAGTGTGGCCTAACATGAGATCAGAATTCTGGTGTATCAAATGTAAGGCAAAATGTCATTATAATGATCAGTGCCCTGTATTAGAGATTACATCAATAGACATGGACCTAACCCATTGAGCCCAGCCACAAGTGTATGGTGTGACTTATGTAAAGTGTCAGACCAGCACCCCATAAAATGTTGTTATATGGTACCTAAGAATGTGCAGATGCCAAAGCAATTGTTTTGTAATTTTTGTAGCTCGGTGGGACATGATGACAAGAATTGTCACAACTATGATTTGATGATGCAACAGACTCTTGGGGCATACATAATGCAAGTTGAAGGTTATGAAGATCATGGTTCACCCACAACGCATGGAGGATTCCAAGGCAGAGGACGAGGCGTTAGGTGAGGTCGAGGTCATATTATATGTTATAACTGCGGTTGGCCTAGAAATTTTGCCATAGATTGCTAGAATCTCGTTGTCGTCTCTTGTAAGTATGGTAGAACATTCGATCATGAGATAGAAGATCTTCTTGTGTTATTGGCTACAATGCAGGAAAAAGGAAATCAAAAGCCTTCTCATAACCTTCAGATGATGAGGGTTGAGTTGCGCGAAGAAGATAGACGTGTTAACATAGTAACAAGGAGCAACGCAACTATAGGAGAAGATAGAGAAGAAGGGAAAAATCATACGGAGGATACATGGGTCAGGAAGGCTGGAGAAAAGAATATTGGGTTCAATGTGCAGTGAGAAAGGGAAACCTTCATGGAAGCAAAGAAGAGTTTTATGAGCCCTGGAGCTTCGACATCGATGGTGCAGATGCAGCTAATACCGCAAAAGAATAAACCTAAGGAGGTTCCTACGACGAAGGAATTCGATCCGACCATTTTGAAATCATTTCTACAGACTTGTATGGAGTTTTTATGGGATCAAAAAGTTGTAGAAGGATTTCAAGAGTTGATTGACAACTGCGTTAGAAAAGAGGAACCACAACCTGAACAACATGCAGTAAATAAAGTGTACAGAAATAAGAAGAGAACCGGTAGGGAAATGCAGTTGATTGTGCAGATAGGATATTACGAGATGGATCAAGTAATTCTTGATTTAGGATCATATGAAAACGTGTTGCCAAAGTAGACATGGGAACGAATGGGTGACCAAAGTTGCATTGGTAACCGATTCAGCTAAGAATGGCCAATCAACATAAAATTATTCCTATGGGTCGATTGCAAGACATTGTTGTAGGCATTGATGGAGTAAGTGTGTTTTCAGACATTGAAGTAAGTGTGTTGTCAGACATTGAAGTCATTGAAATTATGGACGATAGCAATATGTATCTTTCTTTACTTGGATTCGATTGGGCTTATGATATGGAAACCATGAACAATCTGAAGAGTAGAAAGATGGTATTTGAGAAGAATGGAAAAAGGAGTTTTTATTCCTTTGGACCCCTCTGAAGGAGCGCAATGTATAGAACCAGTCCATAATGAATATGGCGATGCTAATATTAAAAATATCTATTAATTAACCACATAAGACGAAGATTGGATCAACCCCACCGCAGATGGAAGGATAAGCTGGGAAAGGGATAACTCATTTGTTTGAGACTCTGATGAAGAAATGGAGAATTGCAAAAATTGATTGCATGAAGTATCTACCAAGCGATGTCACAGAATTACCAGATCACTGTGTTGCATTGCATCTGAGGTACGTGACTTACCCTAATATGACGGGACTAGGTATGTTAATTTGTTTCTTGATACATTTGAAGAAGTAGTGCTTGAAGAACAAAGGTTTCAAGCTCTGGATGTCGTGCTGAGATCCACACCCGCTAGATGGTGGGGTACGCATAAGGGAAACATTAGAAGTTTGGGAGAATACTACAAATTTATGCAGCTAATATTTGGTCAAGTAAATACTAGAATTGAAGGGGAATATGATGGTAAGGATGACCCTAGAGGACATATCTACCAATGGACTACCATGTGGGGCGAATATCCAACACCAGAATGGGTACATACCTTCGTTCACACATTAGATGTGGTACCTATGAAGTGGTACCTTGAAACAGAACTGCGACATGGAACAACGAATTAGGAAGACATGGTTGAAGGATTTTTACTAACTTTTAGTTTTGAAGATGACTGTCAGTACATAGATGCAAATCTTTAAGCAGTCAGATCAAAGGTTTTCAGGACCACAACTGTGATAAAATGGACACCGCCTGATTGGGATGTGCAGTTGGAGCAAGTAGTAGAATGCTATAATATGAAGGCGGAAGAGGCTGAGGAATATTTTCACAATGTTAATATCCCATAATCAGAAAGACAACGCGATATTGTTGGGACAGAACCTACGATGCTTGACACAATGCAGCCGATAAGAACGTAGAAGGTGAATATACGGACATAAGAGCAACCAAAGTTCACACTCATTAAAGATTATTGGGATGCAGATACAGTTAGCAATGTTGCAGAACTGTTACATGAGTATCAAGAGCTCTTTCCCACTAAATTCTCTGAATTGAAAGGAATAGTAGGAGACCTCGGAGTAATGAGGATCAACCTAAAGCTAGAAGTGAAGCTTATGAAACAATGCCCATATAGACTGAACCCAAAATATAAGTAAAAAGTGAAGGAAGAATTATACAAGATGCTTAAGGCTAGGATAATTGAACCAGTGGAGGAATCAGAATGGGTAAGTCCCATGGTTGTCCAAGAGAAGATGCAAAAAGGTGAAATCAGGAGTTGTGTTGATTTAAGAAATCTGAATGATGCATGTGTGCATGACCCATTCCCTACACCTTTTACAGATGATTTTTTGGAGAATATTGGAGGTCAAGAGGCCTAATCCTTTACAAATGGGTTTTCAATGTACCATCATATTAGAATTGCACCAGAAGATAGGAGTAAGACTACTTTTTCCACTGAATGGGGATCTTTCCAGTATACAGTCATGCATTTTGGATTGAATAATGCTCCAGCAATATTCTCTAGAGTAGTAGTTGTTGCTTTCAAGGAGTATATACACAAGTTATTGGAGGTTTATTTTGATGATTGGATAGTCTTTGGAACGTTGAAGAAACATATTGCAAACTTAAGGTTGATGTTGGACACGTGTAGGCAGTATCAAATATCGTTGAACTTGAAGAAATGCATCTTTTGTGTACCTTTCGGTATACTATTAGGGGCATGTTGTTTGTAAATAAGGATTGATGGTAGACCCTGCGAAGATTGTCATTATTGTGACCCTGGAAGCATCGAAATCAGTAAAACAACTGCACACAACGTTGGGACATACAACCTATTATAGGAAGTTTATAAAGGCCTATGCGCAGATAATTGCGCCAATGGAGAAATTACTAAAGAATGATGTTACTTACTATTGGGATGATAAATTCCAAAAGAGCTTCGATGTGTTGAAGGAGAAGATGGTAACTGTGCCAATTCTAGTTTTTCTAGAATGGAATAAGGAGTTCCACGTGCATGTGGATGCTTCTTGCATAGCTTTGGGTTCAGTATTAGCACATCCAGGTGATGGGGATATTGATCACACCATAGATTTTGCGAGTAGGAAATTATTAAAGGCAGAAAGGAATTATTCCACGACAGAGCGCAGAGGATTGGCTATGGTATATGCACTATAGAAATTCATAAATCACTTGTTAGGAGGCCACTTCAAAATGTTCACAGATCATTTTACGTTGAAATAGGTGAACAAGCCTATGTTGGGGGGGAAGATCTGCATATGGCTATTGTTGTTCCAGGAATATGATTTTGAAGTAACAGTTAAGCCCAGACGTTTGAATACAGGACTAGATCATCTGTCTAGGATTGAGATAGGGGAGGAACCTACGAACATTGAAGAGGGGGTTCCCGATTGTAATATCCCAAAATTGGGAGAGCAACAATACAAGACATAAATATGGAATTATGCAGAAATATCAATGGATACAAAACATGAGACAACCATAGAACCATTCAATTATTATTATAATAGCAAAATAGGTACAAATTTGAGGAAAAGATCACTCAAGTTGGGCAAACAAGCCTCCCATGAAAGCATACACCTAGATCTAAAGTGTTGTTAATACATGAAATACAAGAATGCTAAACTGCGTTGTCTATGAGAGAATAGCAGTTGAAAGATAGAAAAATATATTTCTGCTGATACACTGCTCAAAAATTTTCAGGACTAGAGATCTATGCTCCAAAACAGATTTCCAAGACAACCCAAAAAAGGTTTCCAGAAATACACACTATAAAACAATAGCAAATATGGCCCTAGGGCTGAATAATCTCTGCAACTGAATCACTGATAGGACGTGGCTGATCTGATATATGAGATGGATTATCATCCTCCAATAGATATCCTAAATTAAGGGTTGATCCCCACACAAGGAACCCAAACACTCCAAATAGGGCAATAAACCCACTGTTGTAGGTGCTCTCTAAAATAACGCAGTCCTTGAGGGAAACTACGTTGTATATGATGATAGCTACTTGGCCTCCTGCCAAATATGGAAATAATGCACCAAGGACTTCCTCGCAAGCTTCCCGGATGAAAGGATGATCCCTCCAATGGAAAAATAGCTCAGAAATTGGAGATCTCTCTCCTCCACTGTTGCAACCCTGCAACACAACACAGATCTGGAATAGACTGTGTTGCATATGAGACTGAAGCTTGGCCAAATGCTAGATTGTGGTAATGCAACTCAAGATAACCTCTCCTGAGTAGGCACTCTAAGTCCCCCAAGGATGAGGGTCAGATTTCTGCTCCGAAACACCCTTGTGCTAAACAACACTGCAGACCCTACTAAACAACAAAAGCATGCATAGATATGTCACATGAAAAATCCATATCTAAAAAGATCAAAATCAATAATACAAATCCATGTCTTCTAATACTACCATCCTCTTCCTTTTATGCTTGGTGATCATCCTCACCCTGGGCCCCACTCATTAAAGGAGTTACTCTCATGCAAACACTCCTCCTAAATGACTATGTTGTCCTCCATTAATCCTCCATTATCTCCACAACAACGTTGTTGATCTAGTCAACTTTAACTCTATCCACATTCTCTAGCCCCTTTTCACACCTAAGGGTGGTTTATTAAGCTTATAAAATGAGCCACATCCACATGAGAAGTGGTTTTTATTCTTTCTAAAGAGATTTATGGGTCTCCCTACATACTTATTCACCTATCTACGTGACAAAACAAAACTCTAATATTCCAATAAATTTTGGAATATTACAGTCTGTTAGCCACCTATAAATTCTGATATACCTAATGGTGGCTATATTTGATGTCAAGCCTTCAAGAGATATATTTCCTTTGAAAATCCATCATATTTGAAGTCTTATGATGATTCTCTGCCCTTTGATTTAATCTTTACTGCTGTTTCCATTAATGAACCCTGCTGTTTATGAAAGAAATTGTTTTCAAAAGGCCTCTGAAACTCCCCCTTTCACTCTTTTTTATCCACTTTCATAAAGCTTTATTTTCATCCTTTAACCCTCCATTTCCCTTTAAAGACCTCCAAAATCCCTTTAAACCTCTAAAAATCCCTTTTATAGGTTTAAAACACCCCTTTTCCCCTTTACCGAAAGCCAAAAAGCCTTGAAAAAACCTTCATTTTGGCCTAAAAACCCATTTTCCAGCCATTAAGGCATTAAGCCCCCGAGACCTTAAACTCAGCCCCTATTCTCCATAAAACCCAAGTGCTATAACCAGGCGCTTAAAATACATTAACCCCCATGCAAAAACCCCTTTTCCCTTCTATTTTCCATTCCCCGACATTATGGTTTCAAATGAATCTGGGTCGTTGAATCCACAAGAACCAACGGCTGAGATTGCGTCGCGCTCCACCCATCAATCTAACATCTCTTCCCCCCTTCCAAAACACTTCCGCCTTGTACTTCGATCTCGACCATTCATCCAAAGAATCCAACAGTCAGGACTTAACCCGATAGCCCAACACCTCTCCACCCCGCGACACACTTGCTGACGTAACCGAGCCCCACCATTTGTTCCGCCCGCGCACCTTATCCTCCATCGCACTCTCCCACAACCGTTTGATCTCTCGACAAAGATCTAACAGCCGACGCGCGATATCGCGTAATTTTTGAGCCTCCCCCGTAGTGCGCTACTTCCGCACAATATGGGCGGTTTTCATTTTCCATGCGTTAATCACTGAATGGAATTGCGTTCCAAAAGGCAATACCGCCTCCCCCCCCCCCCCCCGCCCCCCATTTCGCCGCGCGAAGACCATTACTGGTTTTCCACTATACCGCTGCCCTCCGCCAACGTTGCCTTTCGCGTTTAATCCTATCCGTCGATCTCTGAGATCGAACGATCCACATTAAATCGCGTTTTCATTCGTCTACCATTCATATAATCTCCCAAATGACTTCATCAACAAATATCCACCGTTGATTGTCCTAATCCAACGGTCCATGTTCATCCTCGCACCCAGACCCTCACTGAACCTGGTTAGCTGCTCTGCTAGGGTTTTCATCCCATTTTTCTGCTGCATACGTCTACCTCCTCACTACTCCACCACCCCCTAGAGCCTTTGCAAGCAGTCTAAACCAAGCCCGTAGGGTTTTCATAACAGTTTATCGTGTGTTTGCAGGTTTTTTCATGGTCGATGAAGAACGAATGTTTTACAGTCACAGAAGTGACACAAAGGCTCAGATAGCAGTCTCAGGGCTAGGAATCAACGTCAAAGGGACCAGAACAGAAGGCGAGGTCATGTCAATCAATGGATCATATCCATGAATCCTCAGTGACCCTCAAGCTCAGCGAAACCCTCCAACTATACACAGAACACTAAAAAATGGTGAAGAATGCATATCCAGTGGCAGAAGACAAGGCATAGAAGATTAATAAAACCTCTTAGGGCATCAGTACAGAAGTAGTTCGAGAAATCAACAAAGTGAAAGCATACACAGATTTAAAACAGGTTGAAGTACAAAGAGACAGAGTAGTTATTGGTGCAGAAGTTGACTAACATAGACATAGCCCATCTCCACGCACACAAGCCTGTCAAGCAGTTATTACACCAAAGAAACTGCTACAACTATCAGAAGTAGTTATTTAGAAGTATGGGAGTCCTCATAGCCCATTCTTCCACTTAACTCACACCAAGAAGATAACAGTACCACTCCAGATGGTTTTTCCTCCCAAAGGACACCCTATGGGTGATTTCTGTCATATCAAAATGGTCTCAACAAGCTACAAATTTATTGATCCTGTCTAAAATTTAATGAAATGTTTAGGACACGGGATGGAGCACTCGAATGCCCTCTCCTATCTCTGATGATCATTAAAACCTTATTTACCTACTTTTCCTCATTTTTCCTATAAAGACTCTTTGAAGTCTCATTGTAAAAGGTTGGCATTTGGTGTTTTCAAAAGTAATACATAGATTGTTGCTTTGAAGAAGCATTGGTGTTCTGAAGGAGTGTGGAAGTCTCTGTTTTTTCTGTTGACGAAGGAGGTTGGACCATTGGATCCCTGACCCTAGTTTTGGTGAAGTAATCTCTTATTGTTAATGTTGTTTTCCGTTTATCACTTTGTTCCATTATGCTTTGACTTACAGTAGGATAAAAATTTTAGGCAGAGAAATGTATCTTAGAAGCACCTCTGACCTGTTTATCCTTCACTGTTTATACGTTTTCCACTACTGAACATGACAGGGTAGTCTAATAGCTCTCTTGAATATTCAGTTTGTTTTATTTCAGAAATGGTAAATTCAGTTGTGTTAAATACTGTTTAGGCGTTCCTTCTTTCTTTGCCACTGAATATTGTATCTGAAATCTCCCTTTAATTATTAATGCTTGCAGTTTGACAGAGAGGCTTGTTTCAATCATACCCTCTGTTCATTATTGTAATTATTGTGTTGAAGGTCCCTATAATTGTAGTCTTAGATGTCTAAGGCATTCTCTCTTCTTTGAATGCAATTGTATGTCTTTTTTGGTTAAGCTCTCAAAGGTGAACTTGTAGGAGGAAATAGGGCGTTCCGCGAATCCTATAATTCATTTAGAAGGTCTAGTCTGTATTTCTCCTTTCTTTGAGTGTTTATATTGATTAAGTCCAAAACAGTGAGCTTAATGGAGGAAATAGGGCGTTCCCTGAATCCTTTAAGCCATTGTGAAAGGGTTTAGTTTGATTTTCACTCTTAGTCCTTAATGTTCATCCCATTTCACCTATATTATTCAACAAATCCTTGACCAAGTTAGATTTGCCCTTTGGTTTCCCTTCCTTCTCAATCAGAACTATTTGGACTTTCACATGACTCCATTGCCCAATGGCTTGTAGATTCCCATGCTCTATCTACACTGCATGAAACATATTTTTCCAACCAAACAAACAAACAACCCTGCACCTCATAACTAGCCTAAAATCAACTATCAAAACTTTCAAGACACATCCTTATAAAAATATTGAGAGATCCCTCTCTGATACTAGGAGGGCTAGATCCTAGAGCTCTAAAGCTTGGTTTGCATGTTGCCTTGTCACTTGGCATGCCAATCTGCCAAATCACAGGACCCCAACATAGTCCTCCCCTCCAAAATGTTTCTTGTCCTCATGCAACTACAAGGATAGTGCAAAATCTTCCCAATGGGAAACTCAAATCTCCATGCTATCATCCAAGAAAAGTGAGCCATCCTTGGTAGCTCATAGAAACAATCACCAATCCCCTACTTCTGCAATGTATAGGGGCTACATGGCTGAAAATGAGAGATCAAGTTATTCAACTCACGTTGTCTCTCTCTCCATTTATGATAAATATGGAGCTGCTGATCTTGGGCTTCAATAATATAGTCTTCAGGAAGCCAAAAGGTACTTGGAATCGCATGATCCCACTCCTTGGTTCTAGGAACCTCTCTTGCCCAATCCATCCCACATATAGTGAATAGAATGTCATCACCATAAGGGATCCAAGAGAACAAAGGACTAAGTGTCATATAACATGTTGGATGGTGACAATAGTCCCTCAAGTGAGACCAACGTTGTTCTTCTTCTAGCTGTCTCAAAACATCATATGATAAGTGGCCATCCACATCACTGAATGTAGTCCCAAAAGGACCATGAAACCCAAAGAGAGGCTTGCTCTCATATATTGTAGGAAAGTTGGTGAAGAGGTCCATATACGAGCCTTCCCATCTCTCCATCAAAAGGGAAAGTGGTTGTAACAACCTTGCAAGGTGGTTGCTCTCCTCCTCATACTTCAAACAAGCTACATACCTCTTGCCATGTTGGTGCACATCTTCTTTGAGATCCTCCCAATAGAATCCCTCTCAATGAAATCTACATGCCCTGAAAAGAGTGCCTCATATGCTGCATGTAGAATCTCCTCCTTGAGCTTGGAGTCTCTAGTCAAGAAAATATGATCATGGAAATAAATGACTCCATCCACCACTATATACCTTACATCTGTCACTTGCCCATCAAGAACCTTACATGTGAAGAGGTTCTTGGAATACTCCACCAATAGTTGGGACTCCCAATATGGATCTATTCTTCCCAACAATGACAACGTCGCTGAAATATGAAATGAAGCACATGTCACATCATAACTCTCCTCTTTGACATGCTTAATGCCAAAACCACATGTTGGAGTATTGTTACCCCACTTTTGTTGCCTCCCTTGCAGCTGATCTTGCCCAAGAAAATATTGAAGTACACGGAGGTCAACCTCCTCTTGGAAGGTATTTCCCATCCAAAACTTCCATAGTTTGGCCAATGCATACAAGAGTGTCAATAACCTCTTGTCACATTCAGAAATATTCCTCATGTGTGGAAGTATCATTTTCTGCTCCAGTGCTATGGAGTAGCCCTTTGACACCATGCTTATGCTATCAAAGATTCTGGAATCATCATCTTTCAGCACAAATAACTGAGTGGGAGATGGCAATGTCCATATCAGAAAATTTCTCATCCCTCCTTTGAACCCATCAAAGGTACTTTGGGTTGTGCTAGCTCCTCCCAAGGCTCCTTCCTCAGCCAAGTCTATCAATGATGCACCATGTTGAGAGAACCCTTTGATCATCTTCCAATCAGGGGGTCTCCCTAGTGGAATGCCTCCATGTAATGAAACATCAAGGCCTAGAGCAGCTTGTATATGTGAGTGGATTGATTTGGACGTGCCCTCACTGTGAAAATCATCCTCCTGCTTCTGTGCATAAACCTCCTGAAAAGGATGGGTGTGTACATGATGTTGGCCACCCTTCTCATCTTCTCCTACCTTCTGCAAGATCTCACAGTCTAAGGTATTCTTCTCCAATGTGATCGACCCATGCACACCCAATGTCATATTGGTGTCAAGAGTCTTGATCACAAAGAAGTGATCTATCATAGTGCATGTCCTCAAAACTGTGGTCAATGATGGAACATATTTCTTCCACTTCTTAGTCTCATTGTCTATCAATATAGACACATGTTGCACCTGATCTTCATATGTGAGATCCTTTGGAACTTCTTGCAAAGATACAAGAGCTCCTCTATTTGAAGCAATTGCTTCATCTCCATCTCCAAATGGTGGTGGATCTCCTCCTACTTTTACAACGCTGGAGGCTCTTTCCAGCTCTTCCTCTTCCTTCTCCTCATCATTGGAGAATACCTCATCCTTAAGAGATCCTTTGTCTTGATCTCCTCTTGAAGGAGGAATCCTCATGTCTTCTTCTTGAGAAGAGAGTTCTTGCTGAAGTAGGGCCTTTGCCCTTGGCAAAGCATCCTGCAAATATTTAACCCCCTCAACTATATTCTAAAATGGAGTTGGTTTCATGGAACCTTCCAACTCATGCAAAGGTTCTGATCTCTTGGGTTTGGCTAGCTCACCCAAAGAAGTTTCAGAATGTTTTTTATCAAATCTTTTCACTAAACTCCTAGTGAACTTTGCATAAGAAGATATATTTGCATGATTCAACGAAGAAGATTTATAAAACCACCAGGCATAAGCCTTACCTTCAAGGTGCAACACTACTACTCTAATGGCCTCCTCTTCTGAAACTATGATGCAGCTGAAAATATGTGTCTAGCTTCTTTACCCAAGCCTTAGTTGTGCACTTGGATGACCCATCAAAACTAGGTAGGAAAAATCTACCCAAAGTGTGCTACATGCACCCTTTTCTTCTATTTTGGTTATTGGGTCTTCTATTTTCTTTGATCTGACAAAACCCTTGGAATTTTAGATGCTCCTTGAATCTTCTAGATTGAGATTCATTTTCTTGGAGATAGTCACCAAGAGTCTCCTCCTTTGGTATGTCTCCTTCCTCTTCTTCTCTTGCTAAGAATGTAGGCATGGTAACACGTTGTAAATCTGATGGTGTATTTGAATGCTCACACCCATAATGTGAAAAACTGGAGCTTTCTTTATGTATATTCCCTCTTGGAGAATCTCTACATATCTCCATCCTCATCTCTTTGATGTCTCTGTTAATGTCCTGCATAGTTTGAAGAATAATTCTTGAGAACTCCTTCCCTTTCATTTCTCCTGATAGTGGAGTCTTACCTCCATATCTTATGCAGATATTCTCCTTTGTATGAGAAGCCTCTTTAGATGACATAATGGCTTAAGTACACAGGCCCAGCCAATATTATGCTCTGATACCACTGTAATATCCCAAAATTGGGAGAGCAGCAATACAAGACATAAAAATGGAATTATGCAGAAATATCAATGGATCAAAAACATGAGACAACCATGGAGCCATTCCATTATGATTATAACGGCAAAAATAGGTACAAGACTTGAGGAAAATATCACTCAAGTTGGGAAAACAAGCCTCCCATGAAAGCATACACATAGATCTGAAATGTTGTTAATACATGAAATACAAGAATGTTAAAATTGCGTTGTCTATGTGAGAAAAGCAGCTAAAAGATAGAAAAATATATTGATGCTGATACATTACTCCAAAAATGTTAGGACTAGAGATCTATGCTCCAAAACATATTTCCAAGACAACCCAGAAAATGTTTCTGGAAATACACACTATACAAAAATAGAAGATATGGCCCTAAGGTTGAATAATCTCTGCAATTGTATCACTGATAGGAGGTGGATGATCTGATATATGAGATGGTTGATCCTCCTCCAATAGATCTCCTAAATTAAGGGATGATCCCCACACAGGAAACCCAAACACTCCAAATAGGGCAATAAACTCACTGCTGCAGCTGCTCTTTAAAATAATGCAATCCTTGAGGGAAACTGTGTTGTAGCTAATGATAGGTACTTGGCCTTCTGCCAAATATGGAAATAATGCACCAAGGACTTCCTCACAAGCTTCCCGGATGAAAGGATGATCCCTCCAATGGAAAACTAGCTCAGAAATTGGAGATTTCTCTTCTCCACTGTTGCAACCCTGCAACACAACACAGATCTGGAATAGACTGCGTTGTATATGAGACTGAAGCTTGGCCAAATGCTAGATAGTGGTAATGCAGCTCAAGATAACCTCTCCTGAGTAGGCACTCTAAGTCCCCCAATGATGAGGGTGGGGTTCATCTCGGAAACATCCTTGTGCTAAACAACATTGTAGACCCTACTAAACAACAAAAGCATGCATAGATATGTCACATGACAAATCCAAATCTAAAAATATCAAAATCAATAATACAAATCCATGTCTTCTAATGTTTCCATCCTCTTCCTTTTATGATTAGTGATCATCCTCACCCTGGGCACCACTCATTAAAGGAGTTACTATCATGTAAACACTCCTCCTAAATGACTGCGATGTCCTCCATTAATCCTCCATTATCTCCACAACAACGTTGTTGATCTAGTCAACTTTGACCTTGTCCACATGCTCTGGCCCCTTTTCACACTTGAGGGTGGTTTATTGAGCTGATAAAATGAGCCACATTCACATGATAAGTGATTTGTATTCTTTATAAAGAGATTTATGGGTCTCCCTACCCACTTATTCACCTATCTAAGTGACAAAACAAAACTATAATATTCTAATAAAATTTGGAATATTACACCGATGCGCAGCTTTTCACGATAAGGGTTGTACATGATCACTTCACAAACATTATCTGCTTTTTGTCTACTGGAGTAGCCCCTGCGGAGTATACTACACATCATAAGAAAGACTTGTTAGTTAAGGCAACATATTTTTCCTTAATTGCGGAACATTTATATAAGATGGGGCTCGATGAGATATAGCACATGTATGTTCCTAAGCATGAAAGACACAACATTTCGGTAGAAGTACATGGCGGAGTTGTTGAATGACACTACTTGAGAAAGGCCACTATCGGTGCCTTAAGACGACTATTTAAAAGAAATCTTGATACCTACATTAATTATCAACCCACGGTAAGTCTGTATTTCAAGAGTGCTCGCAAAGTTTATGCAAGTGAAATCAAAGGTTAACAATTTTAAATCATTGCAAGAAGTAATATCTAATTATCGAAGTTCAATCAAGACAATTTTGAAAACAATCGTGAAATAACTTTAATCAATCAACTTAACTTAATTCTAATTCATTCTATGCAGAAAGCAAACCGAAATGCGAGAATTAAAGAATTCACACTTAACTAGAATCACTAATCGATATCTATGGCAAACTATTTAATAAAAAATGGAATACTACAACAATTGAACAGTGAGTAACTTGTTCATGCTCTGCTATTGAAATTCACAATGACTGATTAACCAAATAACGTCACTCGTTATGAACAAAAATCATTCACAAATGCTCAAATAACTCTGGTAAATGAAAGAATAACATTCAGGAGGAAAGTAAAAGCGACTAAGACTTCAAATCAATGGAAACACAAACCACTCAATGTTGATGATAATTAAATCAATTGTGATTCTACGAAACACGAAAATGATTAATTGTAGAAAGGGAAAATAAGAATATAACACAAAAAAGTAGTAGAGATCCTAGTGATCGTGCCCAGAGCCTCCAGAAGTCTCTGCCAGAAGATATTAAGAACACTATTACGAAGGAACCGCTATCTCTTTCATTAAATTCAATAGTAAAGGTACAGCATCACCAAGTACGAAAACTATGTCTTGAATAAATGCAAATAATGTAAAATTACAACAGATGGGTAAAAAAATTCCCATTCTATTTCACCCATTGGTCTTTTATAACCTATGGAAAAACAAAACGGATAATAGCGAATCCTCAAGATCAGCAGATCCTGAGGATTTCGCAGTTGTCTAGCAGATTGCATTATGAAATAGGCGTGATTCTCCTCATCTTTCGCTGGTTTATATGAACATGATCCGATCTTTTCCTTTTCTTGGCAACTATTGTTCAGTCGTTTGAACATCAGTTATTTGGTTCAGATTTCCTGCATATAAAAACAACAAAAGTTAGTTTTTATGCCAATAATCACATAGTTTGTTGATAATTAGTTTTACCCTTTGATTACAATTAATTATTATATATTTATTTCCAAAGTGAAGGTAGACATATTAAAGTTAGTAATAAATTGAGCTAATTATGAGTGTAAAACGTACCTTTTTCATGGCCCAACATACTCCCCTACTTACCTTGTTGCATGTCCTCATGCAATGAGATGGTTGAGGTGTAACTGTGTCAAGGAATAAGCAGGATAGACTTCCTCCTTATATAATCTAAAACCATGTCTCTGTTTGATTTTTGCAAAAGCCTAGTTTACATGACCCTTTGGTAGATCATAGTCATGGTGATAGCCTTCGGGAGGGTACCATATAATAGGAACATTGTAGTGGCACCCTATCCATGTAGAACCCATGCATAGAATTATGTTATTGTATGTATTAAAATGAACAACATTAGCTTTAAAATTCCTTTAATTAAAAGGCTCTTAGTTTTTTATGTTGTTAGTGGAAGCCTGTCATCTTTGCTTGGCTGCTGACAAAGCGTCTTCCCTGATCTCCTGAAATTACTCTCTCCCTACCTGTACAATGTATTTGTGAAGTGGCCCCAATTTAGCTACAACCCCTTTCTGTTTCATGAATCTCTTATGTTGGGTGAAGAGATGCAAGGGTTTCATGGGTTCCCCTCTAACCCAAAGATCCAAACCATGTTCCCTTTTCTGAAAAATGTTATAGGCCTTAGCCCATTTAATCTGATTATCAACAAAAGAAAGGAAAGCTTGAAATTGGATGTCCCAAATGAAGGGACTAGGGTTACTATCTCGCTCATATTCCAAAAATAAATTTTGTAAATACAATTCACATAGGAGGCGTTGAACCTTCTCATTATGTTCCCCACAACACTGGATAAATTCTATAATGGTCTTAGATTTAGTGGGATTTCCCGCTCTAATGGATTTCACTTTTAGCAATAGATATCTATCTAATAAAAACAAGGCATAATTAGTAGCAGGTGATCTGTAAGATAAAACATCCGAGTAAAGAGAGCAAATAGTATTCATTTGCTCCACGACTTCCTCAAGTTGAGCTTATGCTTTCTTTACCTTCTCTTGCTCGCCTCTGAGGTTGGCGAAAGTTTCATATTTGGTTGCAGTAGGTGTGTTGAGTTTATTCAGCAACTCCTGATGTACTTGTAAGGGCACCACTTCATTCTTATATTTGGCCAACTCCTGTTGGGTCTATGTCAATTCATTTTGAAGCCTCAAAATAACAGCTTCTTTTATCAGAGGATTATAACAAGGTGTTTCCTTTGTCTGTGTTTCCGTATCAAATGTTGGCACTGGATCAGTTTATACAGCAATTTCAACTATCTCCTGGATGTTTTCCTCAAAATCCGTTTGAACGACAACATCTAACATTTCCAAGTCCGTTTGGATTTCTGTCGAGTGAAGACATGACTATTCAGCCTGAGTGCTAGTGTTTTCTGTAGGACATGGTTATGTTTGGGTCCCAACAGTGTCCGATTATGTTTTAGGTTTCCAGGCCTTATCTGCCTCCTTTAGCCATTCCCTTAATTGTTTTATTATTTTCTTCAATTTCCTGTATTTCTTGCGCCACTTTCTCAACTTAGTCCTAACTGATTTGTTCTTCTTTATAGGGTTTTCGGTAGAAGAGGGCACACTATCTTTTTCAGGCACAAGAGAAGTTGTGCCAATTTCTAGGCCATGATCTAGTGGGACAATGTTTTCTTCAGGCACTAGGGGGGTTGTGCCTATATCGGTATCTTGATATAATGGAACAGTATCTCCCGACTAGTTTTCAGATTCAAGAGCTCTCTTTGTATGGGTTTCTTCTTCCAAATATTCATTAACAAAGGGAACTGAATCCCTTGAATCCTGAAATTCTTCGGCAAAAGGTAAAATCTCAGTATGGCCAGAACTGCCAACAGAGGGAGACTCGTCCAGGGGGTAGCTCTGTCCCTCAAAATTCCCAGAGGGATTTCTTTCCCCACAAAATGCACTCATATTTTCCAACACTAGGGCCATTTCTTCCTCATATTCGTATAGGAACTCATATTGTGTGCTTAGAGGAGGTGTATGGGATGACCCTGCCTCATCTTCCAAAGTTGAAGTATCTTGCCATGAACTTATCCTTTCATAGCGTCTTTGTTTTACCGAGCCTGACGTCGAAGGATAAGTCCTCTTTTTTCTTGCTTTCTTTGGAACTGATATCTCTATTCTCGGTTGCTCAATTTCTATGTTATCAGGGTTTTCTTCTGGTGGGGTTAGGGCAGGATTTACAAATTTGTCCCAAGTTAACTAATGCTTGGTCATTTTATGAATGACAATCGGATTTATCAGACCATGATGGCTGATAATTGTATGTGGATTCTTAGCCCTCCTAACCCGACTAGAAATGTCATGCAACAATGAATTAAAAGAGAATGGCAAATTAACTGAGAATTTGTGTTTGAGTATGGCTAGAAGTTTGAGTTGTCGAGGTTTTACCACGTCTTGACGTTTGTCGCACATGATGTACTTATGAATGGTGATTTTCAGTTCTTGCCAAGGCTCCTTCAAAGATGCGGGGTGAATCCCTTTTCCTTTGTGTACCAATTACTCGTCTGGGTCCTGAAACACTGCAACTGCGTCGTGTAAGAGGACGTGCTTATCAGTCCACCTTGTTCCTGTTGCTGGAAGTCCAAAGACCTTAGCTATTACAGCTTCTGACACTGTTATTTCTCTGCCCCTTACAATTGTGTGTCCATCCTGCAGGTTCTTCAGGAATTCTAGTGCTATCTCAGTATGAAATTCTTGTAAATTTGTCCATATATGGAAGCCAGCCAGTGCGCTGAAGAATAGTGTGATCCTGCTCTGTTATATTGAGTATTGTGGGTTCATTGCAAACAAATCTCCCACCCATAGTTGTTGTGCTTCAGAGACCAAATTCACACTTCTACATGCACTTCTCACGGCTTTGTTAATTTGGAACAACACAAATATTGCATGCAATACTTTGAAATTGTTTTAAAAAAATGTAAATGCAATGATATTTGTTTGTCACATCAGAAGGTTTCGACATATTTTAATAATTAGTTTGCATGTTTTCTCATAATGTACACCTTTCCCCCTCCAATTAGAGAAGGGCGTCCATGCCCTTAGAGCGTATAAAAAGAGGAAAGACGTTGAGGATCCATAAATGCAGCGGAATAATAATCAGAGCAACATACTTATGGCAGAAATCAGTCAAATCAAAACAAATAAAAAAAAATAGTGGGGAAATGACCAAAAAGGAGAAAAGCGGAGAAATAATTATTATGAGAAAAATATTTTTCCTTTGATGGAAATATGTGGTGGAAGCATTACAGGTAAGGAATGATAACAATTGCTGGTATCAGGTGATGAGGCATAATTAATTTAATTCATATGAAGTGTAGTTTACCATGCATATTGGTTGATATAAAGATAGCGTTGTTCAAATGGTAAATTCATCTTTGGAAATGAGTCAGTAGGAAGTAAGTGGAATATAGAATAATTGGATATCATCGTGAAACTCCAATACCACAAGTAGAGCCATTGCTGCCAGCAGGCATCCATAGCCTCGACAGGGTTGATTTTTAACCCAAAAATGAGTAAGAATCCTCTGTTTAGGACTTATATAATTTTTTTACTCCCATAAAGAGACCATTGTGCTGGCATGGTAACTAGATAGTCACAATGCCATTCACAAAGGTTTAAAAAAGTGATCAGGTCGGCTCGTGATGATACCTCTTGTCCTTCAGGCAGTTCTTACCTATCTAGAAGGTCATTTCCCTGGTGTGGTGGCCATTATGGGAATGTCACTTGTTACCTCTTTATGATCATGGTAGGCTGACTCATGATGAGATCCCCTATCCTCTTTGAGAATATTTTCATATTATTTTCTTATTTTTCATCATAAATGGAGGGAGGCTCATTAACTCCTTAAGAGTTAGGGATGGTGTAAAAAAAATGCCAATAAAAGTTATGCCATTATTCCTATGTCATCATGCCAAATAGGATCATCCATAGATAGTGTAAAAAGATAAACCAACAGGGTACTAAGATAATGAATCATTTATATTTCTGAAGAGGAGATATCCAGCAAGCCTTTATATAGATGAACCATGTTAATTTATGAAAATAAAGATAACCATCAAAAAAAAAAATGTTATTAGTATCGTTAATTTTCTCTATCCTAGGTACACATTTCTCGTCTAACAAGATGGTTTTCATGACAGAATGTATGAATAAAGTGATTAAATGGCAACAAAAATCGCACAAGTTCATTTTATTGAACAATTATTTATTACAACAACAAAAAAACACGGTTGTTCATTTGATCGAACAACAGCTTGTTCAATTGATTGAACATCAAAAACACACAAAAAGAACTCAGTTGTTCATTTGATCGAACAAAATATGTTCGACTGATTGAACAATAGTTGTTCAACTAATTGAACAACAAAAACACACAAAAGAAACTCGGTTTTTCATTTAATCGAACAACAGATGTTCAATTGATTGAACAACAATTGTTCAATCGATTGAACAACAGTTGTTCAATCAATTGGACAACAAAAACACACAAAATAAGCTTGGTTGTTCATTTGATCGAACAAAAGTTGTTTAATCAAGTGAACAGCAACTGTTTAATTGATTGAACAGCAAAAACACACGAAAAAAGAAAAAAAGAAAAAACTCGATTGTTCATTTGATCGAACAGCAGCTGTTCAATCAATTTAGCAATAGTTGTTCAATTGATTGAACAAAAAAAACACACAAAAAAGAAGAAGAAGAAAAAACTCGGTTGTTCATTTGATTGAATAGCAAAAACACACAAAGAAAAAAACTCGGCTGTTCATTTGATAGAACAACAACTGTTCAATTGATTGAACAACAATTAAACACACCCAAAAAAAGAAGGAAGGAAAGAAAAACAAGGGGAGCCTTTGCATTTGTACAGTGATGCTTATATAAAAACAACAAATTACAATCAAATGCAAGAAAATATATACATTATTTACAAACCGAAAGGAAACAATTTTTTATGAAAGTAAAGCTGCCGGGTCATTACTCTCTGCAGCTAAAATTTGCATAGCGAGGTTGTCACGTACTTGTTGGCAAAAAGACTCCTATGTGAGTGGTTTATGATAAAGACGTACCTGATGCCCATTTACTCAGAAGGAAGAGCCGAACCCACCTATGGTGGTCAAAGTGAGAGTGCCATTATTATGCACTTCTTGAATTTCATATGGGCCGAGCCATCTTGTTTGTAATTTACCTGGGAATTCTTGAAATTTGGAATCGTAGAGGAGTGCCCAGTCTCTTTCTTGAAACATCTTCTTCTTGATAAGTTTGTCATGCCACTTAGCCCGTTGCTGCTGAACAATTGCGATACATTGTAGAGAAAGTAACCGGGCTTCGTCTAATTCGTTTATATGTTGAAGTCTTTTAGTTTGAGGCTCCATCAAGTCCAGTCCCACTTCTTGGGCTGTTCTAAGAGTTTTTATTTCAAATTCGATAGGAAAAATAGGTTCCTTGCCAAATACAAGTTGGTACATAGAATATCCAATAGTATTTCGCCAAGTTGTGCGATAAGCCCACAAGGCCTTTGGAAATCTATTAGCCTAGTCCTACTGATCTGTCAAAATTGTCTTGGTCAGAATTGTTTCGATGACCTTATTGGTACTTTCGACCTGCCCGTTCGCCTGCGGGTGGTACGGAGAAGTGATTCTATGGTGATGTGGTGGTTCCGTAGAGTGGTTGTAATCTTATGCCCTATGAACTGAGCCCCTCAGTCTGCTATCACTTCCTTGGGTAAACCATAGCGCACAAATATCTCAAAAATAAAATTAATAATAGTTTCTTCTATAGCTCTTAGCAAAGCTACTGTTTCAACCCACTTTGTTACATAGTCTGTAGCAACCATTATGTAGGCTTTCTGGTTTGATGGCGGATTGAATGGGCCAACAAAATCCAACTCCCACCGTTCAAAAGATTCTATTACCAATTGTGGCTGTGAATTCATTTCGTCAAATTGACCGAGGCGGCCCATCCTTTGGCATCTACAACAGGCCTGCACATATTTCTTAGCATCTTTGAAAATAGTTGGCCAATAATAGCCCATTTGTAATACTTTGTGCCCGGTTCTGCGGTCTGCGAAGTGTCCACCACAAGGTTCGTCATGGCAGGCCTTCAGGATGTCATAGATTTCAACTTCTCGAATGCATCTGCATATGTGCATATCAAACCCTGTGTGGAAAAGGTATCCACCAATCCAAGAAAATCGAGTGTTGCGCTGGACAATCAGCTTCCTTTATTTTGCTGTTAAATGCTTGGGCAGTTTTCCTACTGCAAGATAATTTGCTACATCTGCATACCATGGCGCTTTCACTGCTACGACAAACAAATGTTCATCAGGAAACTATTCATCTACTACTAGCAGATTAGTTGTCTTTGGAACTTGAGACAGAAAATCTGCGACTGGGTTCTCCTTTCCTGGACGGTCTTTAATAGTGATGTCAAACTCCTGCAAAAGTAACAGCCAATGAGTCACTCACCCATTTGTAATTGGTTTATTAGCTAAGTACCTAATGGCGGAATGATCAGTATACATAAATACTTGATAGCCAGTTATGTAATGTCTAAATTTGTTTATGGCATATATGATGGCTAAGAATTCCTTTTTTGTTACTGTATAATTTAGTTCAACAGGGGTGAGATTTTTGTTGATATAATAAATAACATAGGGCTTATTGTCCTCTTATTGACCGAGAATAGTGCCTATCGTTGTATATGATGCGTCCGATGAAATATGAAATAGTAGTTCCCAGTTGGGACCACACAATACTGGTGCAGTCGAGACTAATTTCTTCAAATCTGTAAAAGTAGTGTCACATTTATCAGATAATTTAAATTCAACATTTCCAGTTAAATCATACAAAGTCGCAGCAATTTGTGATTTTTTTTTATGAATCTGCGATAATATCCTACATATCCGAGGAAGCTACGTACCTCCGTCTAAGTACAGGGTGTAGACAGTAAGAGAATTACCTCTATCTTTGCTGGATCTACCTGTATTCCAGCCACATAAATGTAGTGTCCTAGGATTACACCTTTCGTCATCATCATGTGACACTTTTCGTTACTCAAACATAACCTGATGGTGATACATTGTTCCAACACTTTTTCCAATGTTTGTAGTGCTTGTTCAAAATCGTCCCCATATGGGGTGAAGTTTTCCATATAAACTTCAAGTCCTTTGTTTATCAGATCGGAGAAAATGCTGAGTATGGCCCTCTGAAATGTAGCTGGGGCGTTACATAAACCGAAAGGAAATACTCTGTAAGAAAATGTACCCCATGGGCAGGTGAAGGTAGTTTTGTCTTGGTCTTCAGGGGAATAGCCACTAAAGCTGTCAAGAAAGAAAAAGAATCACTTTCCTGCCAATGTATCGAGGACTTGATCGATAAACGGAAGAGGGAAGTGGTCCTTCTGCGTGGCTTTGTTCAATTCCCTGTAATCCACACAGATTCACCACTTTTCGTTCTTCTTAGGGACAACTACCATTGGAGAGACCCATTTACTATCTGAAATAGGATAAATAAAATTTACATCTAGCAACTTCTGTAATTCTTCTTTTACGATGTGTTTAAGGTGTGGGTTCAATCTTCGTTGAGGTTTCATGATGGGGTGAGCATCTTTTTCAGTGTAAATATCATGTGTACATAGTTGGGGATCTATGCCCTTCATGTATGAATAGTCCCAAGCAAAGGCCCCCTTGTATTTTTGTAAAACTTTAATGAGCTTCTGATGTTGGTCACTGTCTAGATTCCCATTGATGTTTAAAATTTTGCCTGATTCGATTTCAATAGGTCTACTATTATGAACAACAGTAGTGGGTATGTGCTGGTCATCATTATCTTTTAAAGGATATTCCTGGGCCTCATTGTCAAGAATTTCTCTTAACATTTGGAATTTTTCATTTTCTGTAGCAGTTTGTTTATTAATAAAATTATCAATTATAACATCTTCAGTTTGATTTTTGAACTCAAGCGCTTCTGCTACTGTGAGTAGTGAGCGGATAATTTCTTCCAGGTATGCGGGCAAATGTTTATGAATTTTTACAATGGGAAGACTTGGTTTGGTAGGGGGATATAGAACAAGGTTTTTTACAACATCTCCCTTAGCAATGGTCATGTTTCCTGTACGATAGCCTATCTAAGTGTAGGCTATTGCCAACCAAGGCCGACCCAGAATTAAGGGGTGTCCATCTAGTCAGCTTTTCGGATTAATGACTAGAAAATCCACCGAGTACTCCCATGAGTCAATGGAAACCATGATATCCTATAAAGTTCCTTCTGGTTTAACAACTGAACAGTCATAAAGTTCCAGCGAGGTGGTGGTTGGTTCCAAACTGTGATACCAAGTGTTTCACAGGTTTCAGCAGTCAAAATATTAATGGTTGCACCCAAGTCGACTAATGTGTTTGGAAAAGAGCGGCCATATATTTGGACTGTAACTATGGGACTCCCTAGATCTTCATATTTTATCGGTGTTTCTCTACCCAAAATTAAATCATACAGGGTCCCTACGACATGGACAGTTGGTGAATTATTTGTTTTCCTCACAGGCTTTTTCGTGCACAGTTCTTTAATTGTCTTAGCATAGATAGGGATATCCTAAATGGCCTGGAGGAGAGAAATTTTAATACAAATATTTTTAAGTTCCCCTAGAAGATCAAAATATGGATAGACAATTGGCTTAAGTATCACTAATCTTTCAGGGAATGTGGGAGAAGTATTGATAAGTTTTCCAAGATCTTCTTGTTCAATTGTGTCTTCTCCCCGTTTTATTTTTGTGTTGATCACAGTTAATGGATTGATTACGGTTGGGGGTTCTAACTTGTCTTGTTCCAAGTTTTCAGTTTCCTCAGGTTCAATAACGCGCCCTGATCTCAGCCTAAGTTCACTGCATTCTTCTTGTTCGATTTCAAGGTCTGGATTTTCGACGATTTGTATCAGCTGGACTGATCTATTGTTGGGGTTTAGATTCAATTGCGCTAGGAGTTAAGGACGTATAAGAGGCTGAGAATTATGTTGTAACGGATATGGAGCCGGTAATGTGGGTTGAGTCTGAGGACCCGTTCCCATAGGTGAATTGTTTATTCCCATGGGTCGCTGCCAGTTTTGAGACTAGTTTGGATTTTGTGAAGTAGAGGTAGACCACTGGGATGAGTATGGATTGTTCTACCAAAATGGAGGAGAGAAAGAAGAATTTGGCCAACCACTACCTGGAAAGGATTGAGTTAGCCAGGGGGAATAAAGAGTAGTTGGGATGGCCAAGAGGAAAAAGGTGATTGGCCTTGCCACATTGTCCCAGAGTTTTGTTGTCGATTGAATTGTGAAGAAGGGAAGAACTGAGATGGGTCTTGTGACATGCCTGAAGATCGGGCTTGCCACTGTCGACGTTGATTCATTAAATATATTGGTTATGTTTCTTCTTCCACTTCCTTGAAGACTACTTTCAACCTTGGGAGTGACGGGCACTGCTCAGTGGCGTGGTCTTTAGTGCAGATGGCACATGTTTGTACCATGTCTAATGGGCATTCCCGCTAGTTGTGCTTCCTTTGACAACATGGGTAGAAGATGGCCAGGTTTTGTTCTACTAACACTTGTTTCTGTTGGGCCTGCAGGACATCTATTTGTGTTGTGACAGTGCCCAGGATATTGGTCTTGAAATCTTCCAGGAGATTGTCGATTTCTGTTCGTGTTACACTGCCGCTTGAAGTTCTATTATTCCTAGCAACCGAATCATGTCTAACTGGCCTAATGCGCGTGCTGCCTCTATAGAACCTGACACATAATGAAATAATATCATCATAATTTTCTTGATAGATATATCCTTTTCCCATTAGATTTAACGTTTCTATCCGTTCATCTTTCATTCCTTTTATCATAGTTACTTTTAAAACATCTTTAGATAATGCAGCATATGGAGACCTTTGTAGATTATATTGAAACCATTCAACATATTCTTCTAGTGTTTCGTTATATTTTGCAGTCATGTTGAAGATTTCATCTTTTAATTCTCTAGTCCTGCAGTAGTCTTGATATTTAGCAAGAAATGAGTTTTTCATTTTATCCCAGGAATTAATAGTCCCTCCACCAAGCCCCATAAACCAGCGCAAAGCTGCTCCCTTTAATGTAGAGGGAAACAATTTTAGTTTCTGAGGGTCGGTGGTGTAATCATATCCCCTACACAAAACATCAAATTCAAACAAGAAAGCATCTAGATCTTCCGAAGTTAATCCATGGAAAGTAGGGATGTTTTGCAACAAAATAGCTTTCATGGGGGCATTAGCGACTGGGTCAATAATAAGATACTCCAATGTTGATGTTTGTCCTTGGGGCTGACTGTGCGCCATTTGGTCAAATATGTGCCAATAACCTTCAGGAATTTCTTGGTCTGGGAAATTCATTCGGACTGGACTAGAAGACAGATTTGGAAAAGGTCTTACAGTACTACCACGATTTGGGATGTCGAACGTCTCTTCTTCAACCAAGATTTTAGAGATCCAGGTTCCGGAAATTGTAAGTTTGTTTTTACAGCACCACTGGTTTCTCCCTCCTTCTTACAAGTTGCAAGAATTTCCCTCTTATGAAGGGTCAGGACTCAAATGTTCCATGGCCTGAAAGCTTTGTTCAGACCCTTTTGTTTCACTGTGGATCTTGGCGTGAGCTGCAGATGGTGAGCCTGCTGCCTAAGGGATTTTAGTATGATTTTCTTTCGAAAATAGTCATGGGTCCTACAGATGCCTAAGATTCAACTTTTCTTATGATTTCGTCTATGAACGTTGTTCTTCCAAGGGTCACCAATCCCTTGGGTTTCATGGATTTGGATGGAGTTTTCAGATTTATTTCTATATTTTTTTTCCTAGTCATTCATTAAAAAAAAAAGGGCTAATGGGCAAGCGTTTTACTTGCTGGCACATAGGTTCTTACCTTCCATTTTCAATACCCAATTCTTCTACACCAAAAGAAAATGAAAAGACATCACTTGTAAACACTCTCCCCAGCAACGACGCCAAAATTTTGGTGCCTTAAGACAACTATTTAAAATCAATCTTAATACCTACATTAATTATCAACCCAGGGTAAGTCTGTTTATTCCAAGAGTGCTCAACAAATTTTATGCAAGTGAAATTGGAGGTTAACAATTCTAAATCGTCGAAAGAAGTAATATCTAATTCTCAAAGTTCAATCAAGACAATTCCGAGAGCAACCGTGAAATAACTTTAATCAATCAACTTAACTTAATTTTGATTCATTCTATGCAGAAAGCAAACCGAAATGCGAAAATTAAAGAATTCACACTTAACCAGAATCATTAATCGATATCTATGGAAATCTATTTAAGCAGAAAGGGAATACTGCAGTAATTGAACAACGAGTAACTTGTTCATGCTCTGCAATTGAAATTCACAAAGACTGATTAACCAAATAACGTCACTCGTAATGAACAACAATCATTCACAAATGCTTAAATAACTCTAGTAAATGAAAGAATAACATTCAGGCGGAAAGTAAAAGCGACTAAGAATTCAAATTTATGGAAACGAAAACCACTCAATGCTAATGATAATTAAGTCAATTATGATTCTAAGAAACATGGAAATGATTAATTGCGGAAAGGGAAAATAAGATATAACACAGAAAATAAGTAGAGCTCCTAGTGATCGGGCCCAGAGCCTCCAGAAGTCTCTGCCAGAAGATATTCAGAACACGATTACGAATGAACGGCTATCTCTTTCATTAAATTCAATAGTAAAGGTACAACATCACCGAGTGCGAAAACTCTGTCTTGAATAAATGCGAATAATGTAAAATTACAACATACGGGTAAAAAGACTCCCGTTCTATTTTACCTATCGGTCTTTTATAACCTATGGAAAAAACAAAATGAATAATAGTGAATCCTCAGGATCAGGAGATCTTGAGGATTTCGCATCTGTCCAACATATTGCATTATTCAATAGGCGTGATTTTGCTCATCTTTTGTTGGTTCGTATGAACATGATACAATATTTTTCCTTTTCTTGGAAGCTGATGTTCAGTTGTTTGAACAACAGTTATTTGGTTCAAATTTCCTGAACATAAAAATAGCGAAAGTTAGTTTTTATGCCAATAATCACATAGTTTGTTGATAATTAGTTTTACCCTTCGTTTACAATTAATTCTTCTAGATTTATTTCCAAAGTGAAGGCAAACATATGAAAGTTAGTAATAAATCGAGCTAATTATGAGGGTAAAATGTACCTTTTTTCATGGCCCAACAGCCACTGTGCAGAAGATTTTGAGGATTGGATTATGGTGGCCCACGGTGCATAAAGATTCAAGGGAATATTACAGCACCTGTGATGTATGTTAGAGGACAGGAAGACCATCGCGAAGGGATGAAATGGCACTGCATATTCAAGTCACTTTTCAGACATTTAATAAGTGTGCGATCGACTTTGTGAGACTGATTGATCCAACAGGAAAGAAGATAGGTGCGTCGTACATCATCACCGTGACAGATTACCTCACAAGATGGGCTAAGGCACAATCAGTTAAGAATTTTAGTGCGGACACGACTACAAAGTTTATTTTTGAACACATTTTGTCAAGATTTGGCTACCCAAAGATCCTGATGAGCAACAATGGCTTACATTTCTTGAACATCACTATTGAAGCATTGGCAGAGGAGTTTCAAATGAATCACTAGAAGAGTACTCCGTATCACCCTCAGGCAAACGGAAGGGTCGAAGCATTTAACAAAAATTTGGAGAATCCTCTAACTAAGGTATGCAATGTCAACATGTATGATTGGGATTTGAGAATTCCTGCAGTATTATGCGTATACAAGACTACCTGTAAGAAGTTGAAGGGTCAGACTCCATTTAGATTGGTGTATGGAAAAGAAGCAGTGATGCCAATGGAGCATATTGTGCCTAGTCTCAGAATCACAATAGTTACAAATATGACAGATAATGATATTATGGAGGAGAGATTGAAACAAATACTCGCACTGGAAGAAGATCGATTCATCATTGGATTTCACCAACAGGTGTAGAAGGAGAGGGAAAAAGCCTGGCATGACAGGCATATTAAGTAGAAGACTTTCAAGAATGGATACTTAGTTCGTTTGTATGACAATAAGTTCGCGAAGTTCCTGGGTAAGCTGCAAATGCACTAGTTAGGACCATACATCGTCAAGAATATCTCGGATAGTGGCATAGTTAAGCTCACGAAGTTGAATGGTGAATTCTTTCCTGGACGTATCAATGGCAGCAAATTAAATTTTTACAGGGCCGACTCTGTCCCCGGGGCTTCACATTGACTATATGGCTAGAGAAGAATCTTAGTGTTGCACGCAATTGAAAGAGAGCACAGGACTATAAACTACTCCGCCGAAGGAAGGCTTCGTCGAAGAAGAAGTGTTGCGCGGTATGCAGGAAGATGGTGCAGTTGGAGTAAACCGTGCCAAAGGAGGAAGGACTGCGACTCAAAGGAGGGTCTGACGAAGTTCATCTAGAATATGACCGTTGGAGCAGGAAAAATTGATTTGACAAGGAATTTTTCGTTGAAGGGAGTAGGAGGGATGCATTTAATGAGCATATCTGGGAAAATCTGCTGCCAAATACGCATTTATGAGGTGAACCTAAATGGGATAAAGAAGTTTGAATTTTAAATTGGTTATAAATATGGCATCCTGATCCACATTCAGACACTTTGTGCTTTGAGAATTATACTTGTGATTTATCGCCTAAATAAGAGCCAAGCGATTCACTGCATGTCTGGAAAGATTTTCGAGGAGCTTGAGTAGGAATTTCTCAAAAGAGGGCTAGGATACATCATGAATACTACACCACCAATGAATGTAACAAGGACCAGGTCACCCACGCAGTAGTATGCTGTAGGAGAAGCGTAACTGAAGAATTCGAAGAAGCTCGTAGTTCAACAGTTGCCACGGAAGAAAATCCCCAAAGAACATTGGACTAAGGAGGGGCAAGATCGACAGAAGCAGTCGGTGGAGGTCAAGGAATCTGAAGAAGACGTCATCACTGGGGTATTCAAATATATCAACGCAAAATATGTGGAACCTATTTCCAGTTACCACCATATATGACACCAAGGAAGTTGACCACTGCGAAGCTTACTAAGGACCCAGACGCGGTAAAATTCAAGATATCTACAACATTACTGTCGGAGGAAGTACCCGTGGAGGGATATCCGTTGGAAAAAGTTTCACAACTGCGCATGGAAGAATGGGATTTCAATGATTGTGTTATGAAACCAGCTCCAAAAATAGAAGAAAAGAGAGATCAACGCCTTAGAAATAAGCCACTTCAAGGGGGCGACCTCCAATACATTACATAAGTGAACAATTCTTGGATGATTCAAATGACAAAACCTCCTTTCTATATATAGGATTCCATGGGGCCACAATTTAATCCTATCCAACCTAACAATAATAATGTAAGAGCACAATAATAACAATATGGGGGTTACAGGGGTACAACAATAACAATAAGGGGGTTACACTAACAACAATAAGAGATGATACTAGTAATATAGGGACCTAACAGATTGCAGTAAATATCCACAGTTTGAGCCAATCAAGTACTTGCAGTCAGTTTACTATGAAGAAGCCAGAGTGACAAGGGGAGAGCCACTTAGGTGGGTCGCAGGACTTCAGCAAGCAGGGTTGCTGAACATGCTATACGTTTCGCATTTCAGGTACAACAATATCAATACCATCTATGTATGAGTGGCTGCTGGCCCTTGTCCATGATGATTATCTTTTGCTAGGTGAAAGAGTCCCGATTGATGAGATTTTAATCCACCGGATCACTTGCGCTGTCGTGCCAAGGATTGAACCCCGCCAACGCATTTGTCGGAAAGGATTAGGACAAGAAGGTGGCAGATAAGATGAATAAGGACTATGGACTCACAAAAGGATCCTGGGGGTATGCCATCAATTCCATTAATAAGCAAGTAGTGCATTTCGCCACACATATTCTGGCATGGAATATTATGCGAAAGTGTCGCACAGAGGAAGTATCGACACCTGTAGTATCTTTGGCTGCATAGTGCAGCAATGGAGTCCAATACAACTGAGCTAGGTATTTATGCAGAGAGTGTCTAGAGGACTGCAAAGAAGCTCAGGAGGAGGGTAATAAATTCCACTACGCGTGGTTATTTTTCTTGATTGCGCTAATGCATGGAAAGAGCCAGACGAGTCAGAGTTCCCTACTGTGGACTTGGACATCTATGAGGCTGCGAGGTACACTTCTTTGTGGCATTCAAAGGAACCTACCCGCTCAATAGAGAATAAGTTCTTTTGGGTGGGTTTTGAGATGAGTCTACGCATGGTGATCAGTTATAAGCCAAGGCTATTCTGTTGTGGAGGTAAATCCCCTCTGCGGACAGAGGCGATCCCTACTAGCCCAGACTGGGTCTAGCAACAATCATTCACGCTACAGTGCAGGTTCCTAATTGCAAATAAACCAACTAGCGATGAAGGCTTACCTGGAATCCAACGTTGTTGCTTGTAGAAGAGGTAGCGCTCCCGTTCCTTAGCTTTGGCAGATCACGATCCCCACGATCTTCGTGATAGGACACCTGCACATGTGAGAAATAGAACAAACGCAAGCGTAAAATCCAGTAGATGCAACTATATGTCAGTCAGAAGGGACATAACTCATCATTATAAACAACAACAAGAGTGGAACCATAACCAATAGTCGTTTATTATGAATCAATCAAAGGAAAATTACAACCAAGTTCTGATGTTGAATTCTCCTTCGGAGGGTCGCCAGCGGAACACGTCTCGAAAATCCTGTCAAGGATGGGACAAACCTCTCTCTTTGAATCTCGACAATAGTCTCCTTGCTTGAATTTGGCCTTAGGGGAATAATCAAAGCTCTTGCAGCATAAGGCTCTTGGGAATTTTGGGAACTTGAAGACTAGCTTGCAATGGAGATGAGCAAGCTTTTATAGATGGAGGAAGGGGAGTTGGGATCCCGATAATCATGGGATTGGCCCTATCATCAAGTAAGCTTCCATGAGAGGTGGCAAACCACTTCCTCTCTATGGGAATCTGTAGCCAAACCTCCCAACTCAAGATAGATAGCAGTCCAGGAATTTGTTAGGACGAAACTTCCGCCATTTATTTATTTTTATTTTTATTTTAAAACACTCCTTAAATTGGCTGGCGCGAGTGCGGCTCTGGGACAAAGCGCCAATTGGCGCGCCCTCTTTGAAGAATTTCCTCTATTGGCACAGGTACTGAACTGGCTACCCGCGCCAATGCAAAAAGAGGTGTTTTTAGGGTTTTTTGCAAAGAGATGTCTTCAGGGCAATGAAAGCTCATGTTCAGAGGGATGTCATGAAATTATTTTCAAGTCTTGTCTCTGCTCACAGGTCACGGAATGAGCCCTCCAATGTGCGGGATGGGGAAAGGCAGGGACGGTGACAAATTACTATGTAACAGATGCCCCCTAAAGTATGAGGCCTAAACGAGAGAGAGGGGTGAAATACTTTACGAGAACGTGTCCAACTGAAAACTCCACCGTCGAAAAACCTGAGTGAAGAAGTACAACTAATGTCTCAAATACATGATATATATGTGGTATGGGCGCAACCATCCATAACAGAGTATACAATAATCTAGATCCAAGGCATGGACGCAACCATCCAGTGAGGATCGATAAATAGACTCAGGTATGGTCGCAACCATCCAGTAAGTGAGTCATGTAAATAATCATAATAATCCACAAAATCGCAGCCTGGATTACAACAGACACAATCCAGGGTCTTGCGCTCCATCTCAATCCGAACACAGCACAAGTTCAAGCATGCGAATTGGGGAGCTGAAGTCCAACATGCAAGAACATCGTCTGATTACCAGCCAATGATGAAAGTTGTTAACAGACGCGAGAGGTACCACCAATAATGACAATGGCCCTCAAGGTACCATAGGTACAATCTACGGCATGTGAATCAATGAGCTGGTGTCGAACACCCGTAGAATCACTCGATTGGAAGCCAATGATGAAAACCTCACGTCGAATGCGAAGAACCTACCATTGAGGCATGCAGGCTCCAAGGTACCAGAAGGGAGTCTCTAGATTAGCTTCCTGGATAATGAGCTGAAGTCGACAGGAAGTGACCTTGATCGAAGGTGGGCCATAGTGTTTCCCACATCATCGACGTGAGACAGAGGAACATAGTGTTTTTGTGAATCACGATCAAATGAGAATCAGAGGAAGGTTGGTACTTGCAGAGGTCAACTTCTCTTGAACATATGAACGGCACGACAGTGGACTTGGCAGCATTTGACATCAAAAGATCAAAGGTCATAGTGACGAGGCAAAGAGCAGATGAGAGGTCAAAAGGGATTACCCAAACCCACGGAGGAAAGTGAAAAACGAGATGAGATGTTCCCAACCCGACACGAATGTAGACAAGTGCCATGTTCAAGAGCGACACACTGCCGACACGACAATGATGCTGGTTCCATTTTTTCCCCACCATTTCTGGCGAGTACCTATTTATTTTTACACAAGCTTGAAGAGGATATTGTATGCTTGTCATATAAGTCCGCCCTTTGGGCGAATCCATCCTAGTACATTTAATGAGCCCTAGGAAGGAAAGACTCGAGTAGCGTCATTATGACTGAATCCGATGTCATCAGGGTTTAACGAGTCTGACAAAGGAAGAACTCAGCGTCTTTTCATATTTAGAGAGTTTGAAAAGACAGCAGAAAAGTAAACTCCAACAGTCCCTTTTCATAAATAGTTCCTCAGACCCAAAAAGGTAGAAAACAATATCTGAGAAAACCTCCTAGTCACGATAGGCTAGGGTATTCCTTTTTCGTAAATAATCTATCCCAGCCCGAAAAAGGGGTAAACGTATACTGGGTAGATGTCGTTTCATAGCTACTTTAACGAGATCAAAACGACAAGCGACTCGGCAATCTTTTCATGTTTAGGGAGTCAGAAAAGAGCTGAAAGTCGACTCCTCCTGGAGGAACGAGTGGTATAAAGGGTAGCTACTGGTTCCGGTGATGATGGAACTACTCAAAACATGATAAAAGTCAAGAGGCTGGCTAACAAGACCACTCATCGCAGCGGTTCCCCAGGATTGGGTAAAACAACCAAGTGAAGGCATATGATCGGCCAAGCAGATAGTGACGATGGAGTGAGAAAACCAAGGCTCATCTGGAAAAAATAGGGTGATAAAATGGCAATAACAAGAGGTAAAATGGGAAAGGTTTCATTTTTACACAAGCTTGAAATCAGGAAACTTTGCTTGAAGTTGGTTTCATTTTTACACAAGCTTGAAACGGAAAAAAACTATGCTTGAAAAATTAAGCATGCCCCTAGCATGGTGACTCAATTCGAGGTACATGCCCCCCAAGCTTCAGTCCATATGAACGGTAGATGGAGTGAAGGTTCAAGTTACGAGATAAAGAGAAAGACTCGAATGGGATTTTACGAGATCTTATCAAAGACTCGAATTAAACAGGAACGTGTTTCATTATTTTAACGAGGTTGACACATTAAAAGACCCATCCTCAGGACACCTTGTTTCATGGTTTAAGGAGCTTGGCACAAGACAAGGAACTCTGCTCCGACAACCTTATTTCATTTTTTAAGGAGCTTGACACAAGACAAGGAACTCTGCTCCGACAACCTTGTTTCATTTTTTAGACTTGACCGCAAGACAAGGAACTTTTTGCTTTCAGGCAACCTTGTTTTCATTTTTAAGGAGCTTGACACAAGAAAATGAACTATGCTTCGGCAAACCTCATCATAATGAACAAGAAGTCATCGCTTCCAAGAGTTCCACTCCCGATGGAAGGAAAACATCTTGGAAGTCTGGACCCAATGCCCCCAGCACACTATGCACAACAACATCATCACTGAGCATAGGCATGGGGTAGGTAGCCATATAGTTGACCTGCGGTGGGGCAGATACAACGAGTGGATAAAAACCAGGAAGGGATGATGGCGGGCCAGCTACCATATCAGGACCAAAGAACGAAAGTTGATCAATGGTCACGATCTGTCCTTCATGCGGAAAACAGACCACACGAAAAAGGGAGGAGACAAGCGCTCCCATGGCATAGGTGTAATCGTGCCCCAAGAGTAGATTGAAATCCAAGGGGCCTGGAACAACCATCACGTCCATATGGACGGTTTTACCTCCCAAAGTAACAGGTAACCTTGGAAGGATCCCTAATGGTTGACTCATTCTTCTGTTAAATGCCAACAGATTCTGCGTAACAGGTGCAAGCGGCGGCGAACTGAAAGCTTGCCAAGTAGTCGAGGATAAAATACTAACAGACGCGCCTTCATCTATAATGGTGATGGGTACGACCAGACCAAAAGCCTATACTGTAATCTCGAAAGGCACATAAGACGGAAGGCGGTATCCTGGAAATCGATTCCAATCAAAGGAAGCAACCAAACTACTCGGAGGGGCTACCATCGAACTGAGATGGTCTTCCTCTGGTGTTACGGAAGAAGAAGGAGCATCCTCCACGACCTCCATCTCAAAGGCGGGTGGAGTATCCTCCGGGACCTCCATCATGGGAAGCGGAGGAACAACTTCTTGAGATATAGGGACAGGAGAATCTTTCTCCAAGTCCAAGGAATCTGAAGAAACAAGAAGAACCTGAGGGGGATGAGATCCACTCTCAACGGAAAAGACCTGGTGCACCGTAGACGGGGCCAGTTCAACCGATCCCACAACCAATGGTTGCTCGGGAACGGATTCCTGAATTTTAATTTCCGGGGGAGCGGGATTGACCAAGGATGACTCTTGACCAATCGTAGGATCAACTAGTGGAGGACTCAAAGAAAGCCGATTATAACCAACTGGAAGGCATGGTGTAGAACTGGTTAAGTTGTCCAAAACTCGTTTGGCTTCATCCATATACGGACAATGGTGAATGGCATGGTGCCCTTCACACAACTTACAGGGATTGGTAATCTTACCCTGCTTCTTAGGAGTCTTACCAGCACTAGCTGAAGACGTGCCCCCAACCTGACTCCTGGAAGCCAAAGGCAATGGCGGACGACCGTTGGACCATACTTCGAGCACCTTGGGAATGCCAGGGCAGTCTTGAAGAAGATGGTCTCCCGTGCACAACATGCAAGGGAACTTGACTTTCCGTGGAGGGTTGGGAGGTTTATCAAGAGGAGATGTTTCAGAAGTAGTAGCTGCATCCTTAGCCTCTTGCTTATCAGACTTCTTCTTCTTTGTCTTCTTCTTCTTCTTCTTAGCCACCTAGTTACTCGAATCCAGACTTTCACCGTAGTAGAAGGAGGCTTCGGCTTACAATTGAAAGAGGGAAGGAGAGAGGTCACCTTAGAATCAACATGTTGTTGAGGTGGAGGAGCGATTGAACGATGGCGAGACATTTGGGACCACGAGAGGTTGAAAACAATAGCCAAACGAGCAACCCAATGATTAACCAGGAAGGGACAAACGTTCCATAAAAGGGAGCACCAACATTCCCAAAAGGAGGAAAATGACCCGGGATTCCCCATCGTGAGGATTCCTTGGTTGGTGAACTACGGAAAAAGTTGCCATCCATGACTCAAAAAACCTTAGCACACGGGCTAAAAACCAAGGCATAATCAAACGGCCAACAAGCAAAATCTAACAGGGCGTGTGATCACGGGTGATTTATTTTACCACATTGAGACTTAGAAACTTCACCGTTTAATGTTTTAAGAGTCGAGAAACGAATGAAAGGTGACTCTATCTCTTTCATTTTTGAAGCAAGCATGAAAGGACAAGCGCTTGGTGATCCTTTCAAATTTAAAGAGTCAGAAAAGATCAAATGACTACTCAGGAATACTAGGCAAAGGGTGTACCAAATAACCGTGAACTGCAATATACACCTTGGTTTCAACATGAAAGAGAAGTCAACCAAGGACTTAACGTACGTGCAGGCAATCTCCCCAAATGTTGTGTCCGGTGTATCACGGGTATAGGGCAGTAGACTCGGCTTCCTATGGATAAAGGATTGAAACCTAGTGCGGTCTCCCTTTATATACGTGACGGTACAGGGAGCACAAGTCCGTACTAGCGCTGTCTAAAGCCAAGAGGCGAACGACAGCTACTAGGTTTTAAGACGTCGGAACACGTCTCTAGCCTAGACCTCTAAATGTGTTTCGTTAGATTTCAATGCTGCCTTAGTGTAAATTGAGTAAATTTTAAAGTTTATCTTCAATTACATTTCAGTTTTCACGCCCTAGCGAGTGTCATATGACAATCTCCTATATGCAGCTATATGAGAAAAGAAATCTTTTCAATTCGATGAATGCTATGTAGTTAAGGGAAGATTTTCAAACAATGATGCAACAAACAACAACACTGTAAACAAAAATTTTCCAAACTAGATGACTTTCACTATCAAAAGTAAGTTCAAACATTCAACGATGCGAATAATGCGATGTAATCTATGCAAAATCCTCTTTTTTGAAAACTATGCAATTGTAATCTACGCACAATTTCCTTTTTCTTTTCAAATGATAAGAATGCACTCAATGCATTTTTCGATGAAATGAGAATATACTAAATGCATGCTTTTAATAAAAGAGAATGCAATCAAAGCGATTTCTAGTTTTCAATCATTAAACCATGTGATCTAAGTTCAATGATAAATCTCAAAAATTACTTTTCAATGCAACGTGATCCAATGCATTTTAACGAAAAGCAAACTATGAGACAAAAACTAAAGAATGCAAATCTCCTTAATGAAGGATGAATGCAAAAGAGATGTAAACAAACACTAAGAATGCAATCTTTGTTTCAAATACTTTGTCACGAAATCCCTCAAAAGGCGACAAGACATATGAGGTCAAACACAAAGAGGACTTCCAAAGCAAGAGATCAAAACAAGGCATTCATCCCTTTTACATCAAACAATCATGGAAAGAAGACATTCCAAACAATGAGCAATGTAATCTATGCTCATACAGGGAAAAGACCGGAAGGGAAAGACACACTGGTGAAGGATTTAGGGAAAAAGTCTCAATTTTCATACACCCTGAAATTGGCACGACTTTACCATTGACAAGTAGCGCCAATTGGCGCGACTTGCTCAGTGACAACTAGCGCCAATGGAAATTGGCGCGGGTTGCTAACTGACAACAAGCGCCAATGCCTGAAAATGAAAAAACAAAGAATTTCTCCCAACCAAGACCAGACTCACCACTTCAAGAAGAATCTCCAAGACTCAAATGAACCAAGTAATCTAGGCTCAAAGCGAGACAAAGTGGAATTCAAATGAAGAAGGAGCCAATCACTCAAATAACGCAATAAAATGATAAACAACAGCCAAAAAAATGTAGAGGAGAAATCAAAAGGTTGAATGAACAAATAGAAACCAAAAACTCCCAAGGGAGGCTCGACACACAAGAGCACCTAGATGCCCTAGGGCTAGAATGTGAAATCGATGGAAACGGGCAAACAACCAAAGGATGAAGGTCTCATCCAGTCAAACCAGGCTCCAGAACACTCAAGCAGTCGAAAAAATGAAACCAAAATCAAAGATCAGGCTCAGAAAGCTCAAAAGCAAGCAAACCCTAGCAGTCCCCAGCACTGGCGCGACTGTCAGGCTGAAACTAGCACCATATCAGAATTGGCGCGGGTAATACATTGACAACTAGCGCCAATTGGCGCGACTGTCACGCTAAAAAACGCACCAGTCAAGTTTGCTATGCCAAAATAAAAAATAAGCAATCCAAGATCAGACCAGTGATGTCTGGAGTTTTCAAAAACCCAAATTCACAGAAAGAACCAGCCCAAAAGAGTTGATCAAGCAAGAAGAATCAAGAACCAACCGAAAAGACAAGACAGTGCTCCAAGTGTTCAGTTTACAAACTAAACCGAAGATTGACTGAAGTAGCTTTGATCTACTTCGCAATTGCAGAGAAAAAGCGTTTCGAAGGCTATCTGGCCAACTTCAGGCTCCGTCTGTAGCTTATAAAACGAACGACAACAAGCTAACAGTCCCCAGTGGAGTCACCAATTTGTTGTGGAGGTAAATCTCCTCTGTGGACAGAGGCGATCCCTACTAGCCCAGACCGAGTCTAGCAACAATCATTCACGCTACAGTGCAGGTTCCTAATTGCAAATAAACCAACTAGCGATGAAGGCTTACTTGGAATCCAACGCTGTTGCTTGTAGAAGAGGTAGCACTCTCGTTCCTTAGCTTTGGCAGATCACGATCCCCACGATCTCCGTGATAGGACACCTGCACACGTGAGAAACAGAACAAACGAAAGCATAAAATCCAGTAGATGCAACTATATGTCAGTTAGAAAGGACATAACTCATCATTATAAACAACAACAAGAGTGGAACCATAACCAATAGTCGTTTATTATGAATCAATCAAAGGAAAATTACAACCAAGTTCTGACGTTGAATTCACCTTCGGAGGGTCGCCAGCGGAACATGTCTCGAAAAGCCTGTCAAGGATGGGACAAACCTCTCTCTTCGAATCTCGACAATAGTCTCCTTGCTTGAATTTGGCCTTAGGGGAATAATCAAAGCTCTTGCAGCATAAGGCTCTTGGGAATTTTGGGAACTTGAAGACTAGCTTGCAATGGAGATGAGCAAGCTTTTATAGATGGAGGAAGGGGAGTTGGGATCCCTATAATCATGGGATTGGCCCTATCATCAAGGAAGCTTCCATGAGAGGTGGCAAACCACTTCCTCTCTATGGGAATTCGTAGCCAAACCTCCCAACTCAAGATAGATAGCAGTCCAGGAATTTGTTAGGACGAAACTTCCACCATTTTTTTTTTTTTTTTAAACACTCCTTAAATTGGCTGGCACGAGTGCGGCTCTGGGACAGAGCGCCAATTGGCGCAGGTACTGAACTGGCTGCCTGCGCCAATGCAAAAAGAGGTGTTTTTAGGGTTTTTTGCAAAGAGATTTCTTCAAGGCAATGAAAGCTCATGTTCAGAGGGATGTCATGAAAGTATTTTCAAGTCGTGTCTCTGCTCACAGGTCACGGAATGAGCCCTCCAATGTGCGGGATGGGGAAAGGCAGGGACGGTGACAAATTATTGTGTAACACTATCACTGAGTATTTTTGAAGAATATCGTCAAATTGCAATTTTAAGGTAGATTTTCACCATGTACACATCCGCGCAAAGAAGGATCTTGCAGAAGTATGGTACAAGCTTCCATACCTGGTGACCAAGGATGACATTAGTTAACTCCATCCATGGAAGGGGTGGAGACAAAGCAGGTAGGAACCAATGGAGAAAAGAAAGATACTTCAGGTGTGAAAACTAGCACAAAAGGCCCCAAGAAGCCGTAGAAGAAAGTCACCTTTGAGTCTGAGAAAGAAACTGAAAAAGAAGTCGAGTCAAAGACTGAGAAGGACGTTCAGGAGACTAGGGGTGGTGATCTGGATGGCGATGACCCGATTTTTGATCCAGAAGACCTAGCCTCCCCTTACATTCTAAAGAGGCAACATAAACTCGATGAATGAGGTGCTAAGAAGGAGATGAAATCGAATAGGTCAGTTGGAGGCAAGCCAATGGTCCTCACGGAAGGAGACTTCGACGAGATTGGTGATACAATCCAACACATCACCGAGGATATATGAGGAAACATTGAGGACCAATACAAAGGAGTATTGGCAGATGTCCACAAGGGCCTCAAAGAATTGTAGGTGCAGAAAAGCGTAGTTCAAGCGAGCGTAGCCCAGGCGAGCGTGTTTCAAGCGAGCGCGACTCAAGCAAGCGGGGCACCAACAAACGTGAGTACAAGAAGTTCAGAGTTGGCAGTTACTTATGATATTCGATCTCTGCGGATCCCTGTAGGAGCCCTATATTTTGATGCTGCTGAAAATCAAGCACACACATCATATTGGCAGACTACCAAATTGAACCTTGTTGCACTCCCAATAAAAGCATTGCACGACTTCCACCAGGGAGTTGCAAACGAAATGAAGATTTGCGAGCAACATGATTTATTGGTTATCCAGGATGTCAAGCAGGATCAAAAGTGGATGGCTGAGGAAAAGCAGCAGGTCATTCAAGATCGAGATGAGGTAGCATCGCACATGTAGCGATTGGAGGAAGCAATCACCAAGGTTTGTAATGAACTACCTAACCTGTAGATTCAAGTTGAGGCAGTGCTAGAAGAAAAGATTGAGAAGCTCGTGATGGTGGTCAAGGACTCTAAGGCAGAAGTCGATCAGGTAAGGCTTGAGCTTGAAATGTATATCGTTGAATTGCAAATGAAACTGCAGCCATCTACTCCACCAAAGGTTCGGGAGCAGTGCAAAGCAGATATTACGGATGCCATGAATAGTATTGAAACCACAGTCAAGGACTACAACCAGATATTTGAGAATGTTATGGAACTCTGGGCCTCATTGCAGGAGGACCCCCATATGTAGAAAATCGAAGCCGAAATCTGCGACAAGCAACAAAAATTCAATCCGATAAAGATAACTGTGTGGACCTTAGCACCAACACAACGGTTTTCATGTCTTTGGGAAGGCAAGTTTTTGCGAGCACATATCGATGAGTTGCAGTGAAAAGAGCATATTATCACCGCCTAAATGCAACCTTGGGAAGCAGAAGCTAGTAAACTATCACAAACTGTGGATAGTCAGTTGAAAGCACTACGCCATACCTAGAAAGAAGTTGTTCAGAAATCAGCAGGGCCAGCTACAGAAAAGTTGTTGAACGAAGTACGTGAGGCCGAGAAGCAGCGTGTCAAGACAATTCAGCCATTGAAGCCATTGAAGGATGCATTAAGCAGCATCAAATCCAAGAATCAGTGCGCATCAATTGAGTGACTCAGGATGAGTCACATATTTGTGTTGGGGGCATGTTGGACAGGGTTCCCATATGTCTATGTTTTAGTAAAGAATCTACATTTTGAGGAGCGGAGCGTGTTGCGCACAAATGTTTTAGAATAATAGGGGCTTTAGGGTGGGTCAGAGCCCCTTATTTTGTATAGGGATGGGAATATTTTGGATAATTTGAGCTCTGCCCATGGTTTTCGGGCCATGGTATTGTAAAAGGAAAAACTATATAAGGAGTCCAGGATATCTCTTGGATATCAAAGAATGCATATGGATGTCATGTTAGATCTAAATTAAGTCTGTATTATATTATTCTGTGTGAAAGAGAATGCTCCTGCAGTTGTGTGCATGGAGACCTTGGGAAGTCTGCAGTTGTGTGCGCGGAGACCTTGGGAAGTCTGCAGTTGAGTGCACATACCCCTGCAGCTGTGTGCATAGGGAAAGAAGTGTTGTGTTGAGAATATTTGAGCTAATAAAGGAAGACTTTGAAAACATATTTGTGTATTTTACTTGTATGATTTCATTGTCTATTTTTTGTGATTATATGTGCTAGATCATGGTTTTTATCTATATTTTCATTTTGAAGACTTGAATATGGTTCATTATGATGATTAATGCATGCTAAAGTAGGAAAGCATCGTCTGCAAAGTAGTTAAGTAGATTTGTTGAAAAACATTTGTATATTTGTCATACTCAGTTCTGAGAAGCTCTGAATAAGCCTTAAGAGAAGATAAGCCCTAAATCCACACCCCATAGTCCCTCTGGAAGCATAAACCTAGTTCTAGCATCCCCTAATAGCCTCAGGTAAGACTTCGATATGCGCAGAAAATTGTTGTCGAAAGGGCTGATAATAGAGGGTTTTGTTGGTTCCAACAACCATCTCTGAACCTGGGTCGAGGCCCCCTCATGCCAACACTAATCGATATATTTCACAAGCTACCCAGATGACAGATGATGAATCTATTGCAGAAAGCCTTCAAGAGTTATGGGGATTGGATGAACAAATAATTTTGTCAGAACTTCATCAAAGTGTGGAGAAGCAGAGGCAAAAGGCGTGGCATGACTGTCATATTAAAAATAAATATTTTTTTGTTGGAGATAAAATCCTTCTCTATAACAATAATTACCTAAAGCACCCAAGGAAACTCCAAATGCATTGACTGGGACCATTTATCGTTGTGGAGATCAAGGATTATGGAGCTATAAAACTTGCACAAATTGATGGTATTTTTCAGCCTGGTTGGGTGAATGACACTTGCCTGAAAAACTACTTTGGTCCTTGACTTATATATTTATGATTTCTCTATGTCCGGGAGTGTAGGTTAGGTTTTAAGTTAGGATTCAGTCATTATTTTCAGTCATGTTTTCTTATCTTTAGTTCCTTTTAGTTACATAAGATGTTTCTTGTTTTTTTATTGCATTATATCGCAACTGGTTATGTTCGAGGAGGTAGAGACTATGTCATTTAGTTGTCATTATGATTCCTTTAATTATGTGTTCGATATGTCAAGTCATCCTTGCTATAACAGTTAAATATATTGAGTTGGTACTCCCTTTTTTGTTTGTCTATCATACAGTCACCCTTTTTTAGCTTGTCTTGTCCAATTTTCTAGTCATTGATTTGTCGTCTTAGGATATGGGTTTCTATCGTAATCAATTTTTTGAATTGAGTTTGATTTGTTCAATCATTTCCTCACATTCCTTATTCAATGCCTAAAGGGGAAACAAACTGTCAATATTTGATACGAATGTCTATAAGTATTGAGCATCGCGTCCATGTCATTCATTTGTTTTCAAGTTGTAGCTTAAGTCTTCGCCCTTACATTCAAGTTTGAGTCTTTAGTTTCCCATTTCCTCTATATTCCTTCTATTCACCAAGTTTATTGCCATAATATTCTCAAAATGGGTCATGGTCTCAAGTCCACCATTCTGTATGGATTATTTGATCCTCGCGTCCATCCTCTAGAAGACCTGTAGGGAAAATATGAAAAGGCCATTATGGTTGACAATGATATTATCAACGATGAAAATTTTCCAGCTTTGAAGCCAGAGGTGTATATTTATTTCACCCCAATGATGTCTGGAAATGTTGTCCCACAATGAAACCCTCATTCAAGTTGCTGCAATAGTCTACTCTACCTATGATTTAGGAGTTGCCAATGTTTAGCACTACTGGAGAAGTTTCTCATTGTACAAAGTTTTTAATCAACCGAATTCATAATGGTTCACTCTGGTTGGACAAGAAGTATCCTATTGATGTCACTGACACTCATAATTTGACAAGGTTGTTGATGCAGGGTAAAGATGTCTCTAATACATTCCAAGCAGGATCCAAGCATAGCAAGAAAATGAGTCCTACTAACCTATATCAGAAATATGGCATGGAGTGTCGAGGACGAGGACCTGCTATTGACCCTATTAATAATGACCAGATTAAGTTCACCTATCAACTTATTCTAGGGAAGATCACTTGGCACTATACAAAAGGAGATTGTACCCTCAAAACTATTTTTGTTGTTGAATTATGTGTTCAGGGTGTCTAGTTCAACTAGTGTAAGTACCTACTTGATGAATTATTTCAAGCTTGTGAGGGTGTCTATCGGATGGGAGGTTATTTTATTTATGGATACTTGATTCTTGCTTTTACCATGTACAAATTTCATGCTCCTGATAGTCGTTTTCTATATGCCCTGCTAGATAGAAAAGCCCTAGCTTGAACTTTTAACCCTTAGAAGAGTCGTTCTAATTCCACCAATATTTATTTCAATAAAACTACCTTTCATACTTGGTATAACCAACTTATTGAATCCACCTAAATTATGAGAGTTCCCCAATCCCTTCTTGATAAGCATGCTTACCATTATGTCTATCCTAAGGATGTAGACAAGGATAAGTTCTACACCCACCCACTACCATAATATCTTTCGCAAGAAGCTTTCCACAAGGAAGTTATCAGTTGGCTTGGAGTTCAACATATCATTAAACCTGACGCCACCTATTATGCTCTTAGTGATCTAATCCAATGAGAGACACCAAAACTTTCTACCTCGTCATCTCGTGATCTGTATAGATCTTAATGTAAATGTGCTTGAGGTTGCATAAATTGCAAGTGTTAAAATTGAGTTTTATGGGCCTTTATGTTAATTTATTATACACATAAAGCATGAATTTAATCTCTGAAATAGCGAAAAACAACAGACAAACACACTATAAAAATAACCACAACACAACAAGTGATGAAGGAGTTTACCCCTGCTGGGCTACGCTCCTTTGTCCAACTTCCAATGGGTTGGCCCTATATCATCATGCTAAAAAATGGTGATTACATTAGTTTACAGTGCTCCAATGGCTTCAAAACCTATTCCATTAGCTTCAAAACTGTCAAAAATTCCTGTCTGGCCTCTTTCTGCTCCCAAATTGGTCAAAAAATGAAGAAGTTATGAGTTTCCCTAGCTTTGCTGCTAGTTGCTCTACAAATTCTCCAAATTCCGGAATTGCCCTACAATTTTGCCCTGAATTGCGCTAACGGAGCAACAATTTGGTGCATTTTTAGCACAAATTTTGGGACCGTTAAAATGCGTAATAACGCCATAAATCTGAATTTTCAAACTATAAGTTATGGTGGTCGAATTATTTCTTTTAATAAAAAAATCAGGTGGGGTCCTCTCCGCCTCCACCGTGCCCACGATTCCAGTGCAAGGTTCATGTGCATATAATATGGGGGGTCAGGACTAAGCCTTGGCCCCTTACCCCAAACTTTGTCGACATAAACTTCATATATGGTTTGTTGGCTAAGGTTTAATAAGAACCATGGTGGCCCGTCGGTTAAGTCGTTGTGTTGTTTGCAATGAGGTTTGGCGTTTGACTCATGCAGAGGTAATTCAGACCTTAACCAAACTTTTTGGTGGCCCCTGGGCTGCCATGTGGCGGCCTTCGGTTGGGCCACGTGGTAGCCTGTGGTTGGCCACCAACCGCACAATAGAAATACACCAACCAGTACCAACAGAATTCGAACAATTGGCACCACTGGATTGGTCCAATGAGCGCAGTCAACCATGCCCAGTCAACAATCCCAGTCAACCGTACGGAATATTGACTGGGCTGCCTACACAATTTTTGCCAAAATTTTACCTGTTTGGGAAAATGAACAAAACTTGTTTCCGGGAGCATACGATGTCGGTTTTTTGCGAAATGAGTTGCGTTAGATTCAGAACGACGAGATCTGCGCGTTCGTTCAGGTTCCACACCATCCTGACATATTTCAGTTTTTGAGCATATTTTTTAGCACCTGATCACTCCTCCTCACTGGAAGCTTTTGGACCCCAAAAGATCTTTTATTACTGAACATTTGGATGAGGGTATAACCCCCTCACCCTTCCAGTTTCAATCCATTGGAATTTTCGTGAATTCAATAATTTGAGGTTTTCATGAAAACTGATATTTTTCCCCTAATTTGGAGACCTTAACTTCTTGTTGTAGATACCATCTTGCTGCAATTTCCCATAATTTGCAGAAAAAAAATTGTCCTTGAAGAAACAAACATGTTCCCTCCTCGGTCAATCAAAGGAACTTAAACAACTTGAAATTCTTCTCACCTCGAACATTGTTGACATGACGATGTTTAGCTTGTCTTGCCTTGTGCCTGGCTCGACTCTTGACCAAATGTGATCGCCATCGCCATGCAACATCCCATTTCATTGTGAAACCCACAAGAAGAACTTTTGAACCCAATTACCTCTTTGTCAAATTTTTTTGATGCTTGCTCTTTGACCTTTGCACTCTCTTGCACCGACATTTTGTTCACATCACTGCTTAATAATGATGCATGCTACTGCAATTTTTTCTCATCTTGTTTACCTCTTTTAGAAGGCAACATGTTAGACTCCTGAAACATCTTATCACAACCATTATCAACCTCAATTAAATCAAAATTTTCATTCGATGCATCTCCTTGAAAAGCCTCATTCACAACATTTTCATGCTTGAACATTAACAAAGGAAAATTTGACTAGCATTCACAATTCTCTTCATTTGTCCAACATGCATAAGAGACAAATTAATCTTCTTACTATGCACTCTAAGAATGTACTGAATCCCATTCTTGAACAAGTGATACTTATTCTCATGGAGATGAAAGATTGCTCTCCTATCATAAAGATATGGGCTACCCAAAACTATACCAGAAATATCAAGCGGAACAACATCAAGTTCAACTTCATCAAGAAAGTTTGCAGTGATTGCAAATCTAAGTATGCACTTCCTTGTCACCTTCGAGTTTGCATTCTTACATATCCAACCTAAAGGATAAGGTCTTGGATGAGGAATGGTTTCTACTTCTTGACTAAGGCTTCAGAAATAAGTTTTTCTTGTGAACCACTATCGAATAAGGTGTCAATCTTGGTATGCTTTGAAATAAGTCTAACATGGAAAAGTTTAATTCTCGTTTCATCATCTTGAGTACTATCTTGACAACTTGAAGAACTAGTACTTGCAATGTACTTACCTTTCAAACCCATTGTGGTGATCCTTGTATCATCTCCAGAATCAGAACCTAAATCACGTGTTATTGTTGCATCTGTCTTCTCCTTCTCCTTTTTTTTAAGATTGTTGGGTCTCATCTCTGGATGAAGTTTCTAGTAATGATATTCATCATGCCCATCTTTGGAATAGTGTTTGCATGTGAGTTTTCCTTTCTCCATGTTGATGGAAGCATTCTTCTTACCTTTACCCTTGAACTTACCCTTTCCTTTCTATTCAGACTCAAAGGTATCCTCACTTGTCTCCTCTGAAACATGTTTCCCTCTTGCCTCTAGATGTGTGGCCTGTACACATACTTCATCTAAATTTGAAGGATCAAACATGAGAATAATATGTCTTGGGGTAGCTATGCAAACCTCAAATGTACTTTAACAAAGTGTCTTGAGATGTCAAATCTACACCCAAAATTAGTGCTCTTCTCATTAACTCTTGAGTATAGCTTTGCACATTTTGTCCTTTACCTTGCCTAAAGTTTTTCCAGTCCATTATAGCCTTTTTCATGTGTGCTAATGCATAAAATTGTCTTCTCAAGGTTGCAACAAAATCATTCCAAGAGGTTAAGACCTTACGATGTTTCTTCATGTCCTCTTGAGTTTTGGCTTCCCACCAAATAAGTGCTACACTTTCCAATCTCAATGAAGCAAGCTGAATCTTTATGTCATCACCCTTGATTCTTTGTATCCTGCAATACACTTCAAGTTGACATACCCACTTGTCTAATCTTTCAGCATCTACCTCTCCATCATACATAGGCAAATCAAACTTAATGTCAAGCTTCAAAAATTGAGTTTTACCATGACATTTTGGAGAATGTAGAGGTGTTTATGAAGGGCTTGATGTGGAAGAAGATTATGGTGAGGATTGTGGTGAGGAGAATTGTGGTGTCAAAGGTAGTTTTTCACTATTCCCATTACCTTTTGAAGGCATGTCTCCATCTCCTTCTTCTCCTTTTGAAGATTTGTCTCCCTTTGGAATATTGGAGCTCTCACCTTGCATCCTTTTGCTTCTCTCCTCATAGATAAATTTCACCATTCTTGTCATATCAAAGAATGCTTTCATGAAGGTTTTTCATCCTCTGACATATTTTTAGGCTCTCCTTCATGTGACATACTTGCATAAGATTCAACTGCAATTTGAGGTAGAATTTGTGGTGGAGATTGTGGCAAACTTGCTCTCCTTGTCCTTTACCTAACTTGAGGACTTTCAACCATAAACTTTCCTTCTCCTCTCTTGAGTTTCAACCTTGTAAGCATCACATACACTTGCAAACAATTAAACCCTCACAACAACAAGAAAACCTACGCTCTAATACCAAACTTGATATGTATGAGATCTTAATGTAAATGTGCTTGAGGTTGTATAAATTGCAAGTGTTAAAATTGAGTTTATGAGCCTTTATGTTAATTTATTAGACACATAAAGCATGAATTTAAACTCTGAAATAACAGAAAACAATGTACAAATACACCATAAAAATAACCACAACACAACAAGTGATGAAGGAGTTCACCCCTCCTGGGCTACGTCTCCTTGGTCCAGCTTCCAATGGCTTGGCCCTATATCATTATGCTAAAAAATGGTGATTACATCAGTTTACAGTGCTCCAATGGATTCAAAACATGTTCCATCAACTTCATAACTATAAAAAATGCTTGTCTAGCATCTTTCTACTCCAAAATTGGTAAAAAAATAAATAAGTTATGAGTTTCCCTAGCTTTACTGCTAGCTGCTCTACAAATTCCCCAAATTCCGGAACTGTCCTACAATTTCGCCTTGAATTGTGCTAACAAAGTGACAATTTGGCACATTTTCAGCGCAAATTATGGGACTATTAAAATGCATAATAACACCATAAATCCGAATTTTCAAACTATAAGTTATGGCGGTCGATTTATTTTTTTTAATAAAAAAATTGGGCGGGGGCCCTATCCGCCTTCACCATGCCCACAATTTCGGTGCAAGGGTCATGTGCATATAATATGGGGGGCCGAGGCTAAGCCCTGGCCCCTTACCCCAAACTCCGCCGACATAAACTTCATATATGGTTTTTTGGCTAAGGGATAATAAGAACCATGGATGTAATTCAGATCTTAACCAAAATTTTTGGTGGCCCCCGGGCTGCCACATGGCAGCCTCCGGTTGGGCCACATGACAGCTTGTCGTTGGCCACCAACCACCCAATAGAAATAAGCCAACCAACACCAACATAATTAGAACAAGTGGCGCAACCAGATTGGTCCAATGAGCCTAATCAAACATGCCCAGTCAACAGACCTAGTTAGCTGTATGGATTGCTGACTGGGCTGCCTGCACAATTTTTGCCAAAATTTTACCTGTTTGGGAAAACGAACAAAAATCGTTTCTGGGAGCATACAGTGTTGTTTTTTCGTGAAACGAGTTGTGCCAGATTCAGAAAAACAAGATCTACGCAATCATTCAGGTTCCACACCATTCCGAAAACGTTCATTTTTTAGCACCTTATCATCCCGTAAGCATCATACCTCATCTTCTTCTACTTCTAATCCAAAAGGCCATCAACCGTTGCAAAAGAAGCTCCACTCTCATTTTGTACAAACCCCTGTTACTAATTTTTTCCCTACTAAAACTGAGCCACCTGCAAATACATCCATTCTCATTTCCATTCCACTACAAGGTAACACCTTCGATACCGGTTGTATCTACTATTCCTACTTCAAGTACTCTATAAAAGTCTTTTGTTTTAATTTTCTCCAATCTTGTCTAGATTGACGACAATGAACCTCCCAAGACTATCATACCAAATTTAATAGTGGAAGAGCCACAACCTTCTACTCTTCCTCATGTGAGTCAATCCAACCCCTTACCTTCTCCACAAACTGAACGTTCTACCATTGACTTTGATATACCGTCTACCCATTTCCCTCATGATCAATATACAATGTCTCCACTAGCTTCAATGATTTCGCAAGAACCATTGCTTCCACAAAATACAACATGCTCCTCTGAAGATATCAATATTGCTTTCTAGAATGTGTTGGCTATGTTCATTCGCCAACCAGATAATTGTAAACAAGTTTTGCAAATGTGTGCACAGATGGTCAACATAGTTTCGCTGCTACCCTCTGAGGTATGTGACCATGTTCGACGTGGTACTCAACAAGAGCAAGAAGACATTCCAACCACCTCAATGCAGAGTCATTCCAATAAGTCTGTTGCTAGTGGTCATCCCCTGCAGTCCAAGTTGCAACATGTCGATACTCTTTCAATCGAAGATCTCCAACATTGGTCATCTACTTAGTTATTTCAATTTATGAGGGCTTCTTTGGATAGTTGGAGGAGTGTATGAATCTCACAAATAAGAAGCAACTTGAGCTCACATAGGCTCACAAGCAACAACAACAACATATTGTTCAACTTACACTGGAAAGATATTTGTTGCAACAACAAAAAGATAAGGCTGAACACGAATTAGATGCTATCACTTTTAAGATTCAACATATATGGCCTACTTTTATAGAGACACGTCTGAATTTTCCTGAGGATATGTTGCTTTATGAACCATTTGAATGTTTGGTATTACTTGGAGGAGCTTGGTAGGATTTGGCTTTTGCCAACAAATCCTTTCAAGATACTATCTTTGAGTTGCAACAAAAAATCCCTGATTCGACAGAGGAATTTATTTAGCTGATAAACCATGTTGTGGAGCAAGGTTCCACTCTTCACTCCACCCTTCAACATCAGACACATGATTCTCAGAACATTCTGAGGCAGGTGCAAGATTGACCAGGACTCTTAGCTAAATGCAACCAACCAATCTATGAGTTGTGCAAACAAGTTAAGAATTAATGGAGGATGCTCTTGCTATTGCTATTTCCTCTAAGCAACATAAGGTCTTTGATTGTATCACTCAAAAGGATGCTCATAAGGTCTTTGGGTCCTTCATTTTTGTACAATTTTGAGCAGAAATCGGTCATGGAAAATACAAAGGGAGAGCTGGAAAAAGAGTGGTTAAACTAATGATAAATCAATGACGAAAAGAAGAAAGCAGAAAGTGAAAAAAGGATAGATGGACCAAGCCCTTATTTTGGAAATCATTAAGTGAGCATGGAAGAAGGATTGGCAACATCAAGCGAGCGTGAGTTAGAATGGATCAAGTCAAAGAATAGTTAAAGTTGATTATGTCAAGCCGCGAGAGTTAAGTCTGACCACATCAAGGGGGCAGATTGATCGATAGTGTCAAAGAGGCCAAAATTATATAAGAAGTTGTAGGGCGAGTTGTGCAAACATGGAGAGATGGAAAAAGGGCCAACATGCTACCGAAATTCCTACCCATATTCTAATATTGTATTTATGTGTGTGTAATAAAGGTTTTGATGGGATGATGCAAGAAAGATCTAGTCGCATCACTGCAGATCTACGATTGTAATGCCTATTTGGCCTGACATCAATATAAGGGAGACTGTTTGTAGGGAGATCCATTTTGTAATGCACGTGTCTATGTGTGATTATACATATTTGCTCATTTTTTTTTTTTTTTTTAAATTCCTGTTCAGACTCATGGGTAATGTCTCTTTGGTTCACTCTCATGTGTATTGATTCTTGATTCACTTTGTAATGGGTTAACAACTGATGTTTTATATATAACTGTTAAAATGTACATACTCCTCTTCTAAAACCCTCCCTTGCGGAGGATTAAAAAATGCTAGCTCAAATCTAGACTGCGATGAAACTTTTTTGTTGGCCCCTGAAGCAGGACAATGGTCTCTGCAATATTTTTCCGCAAACACACACACACAATATCTCTTTATAAAATTGATATTAATACAAATCACAATTTACACATAAGAATATGTCACTATAACAAGATAACCTGCAACATCATGTAGATAACAACCACACGCCAAAAGAAATCCCATAAAGCATGATATAAAATTTATAAAGCATAATATTAGATAATTTGAATGGGCCTAATGGTTAAGAATACATGCTTCCTTATAAGAGGTCACATGTTCAAATTTAGAAAGGTGTAAAGTATGTACACCTTTGCAAATTTTAGTAGTCAAATTGCTGCGTAGAAGTGGGTCCCTTGTCCCATAAACAAGGGGTCTTATATACCAATTTGATGTTTGGCTTGACCATAACCTTATCTAAAATTACAATGCCTTATATAAATTTTTTAAGAATAATTTTATTTTAATTGAAATAATTGATTAAGTAATACTAGATTTGTTGGAGTCCCAAATTTAAGTTATAAAATCTATATATTTCAAGTGTCTAAGACATGAAATCCATTTATACATTCAAAATTATATTTTAGAAAATGAAAAAAAACCACCATTTTACCAAAAATTATATCACCACAATTTAATAAAAAAATCAAAATATAAAATAATTAAACATCTCCATCTTTATATTCAACATATTGAAATTTGAAATTACCTCGAGATCCAACTTCCTAACTTCCTATAAGCAATGAGAGATTACTCACTTCTCCATAATGAGAGAAGTTGGGGTTTAAAAACAACATATGCTCACACATGAACAACAAAACTTAACCTTCATCTTGCTTAATGAGAGATTAATTATTCCTCAATCACAAAAGTTAATGTTTAAACACCGTTACTAACACATCTTCCAACAAGAACAACAAAACATGAAGAACAATGTGATTCCTTTTCAATGAGAAAGCTTTGTCTTCAAAAATATTCACCAACACAAGGGACCACAAAAGTGACAAAACATGAATAACAATGTGTTCTAGTGGAAAATGTTACGGATTTCAGGTTTCACCGACTTAATGTGTGAATTTATAGATTCCTGGAGAAGAAGGCACCGATTGTTAATATTATGAAATTAGGTCTTCGGGCAAAGCGGCCAGCGGGTTAACATAGGTTCACTATATATAGACCTAACTATGAAGTGGAAACCTAACACTAATGAAGTATACTTCGTGTGCAGGGCCACAGATTCTTTCCAAATTATCTCAATTCCAAATTATCTCAATTCGGCAGCACGCAGTTTTCTCGATTCAATCTTGATATGAACTGGGTTGATGGTTTACCCGCCCTTGGTTCCTAGTCTTTGTTGTAAATGAGCACATAGATACTGTCATTTAAAGCACAGGGTTTGTGTTTTGGTGGGTTTTAATCTACAAGCAGGTATTGCTTTGATTCTCTGTGTAACCTCGAATGATTTCGGAAGAATAGATTTGTAATCAGGAAGAAGATGGCATCATCCGGGAAGCATGAGCGCCCTGCGCCAAAGACAGAGGAAGAGCCTGAGACCAAAAAGCCCAGGCTCGCTCCACAGAGTACCACTCAAAGGGTCCAGCTTAATCCCGCAGATTGCAATTTAGGTATCTGGCTATGTTGGTGATATAGATTTTTTTTCTTCTTCTTTGTTTCTATGTTTCATTTGTTTATCAAGTTATGTTATAATAGAGAATTCGTGTGAGCTTTGGGGGTTTTAATTTATGGGTTCAGGCATTATGTTTTGTTGGGATGTCTAAGCTGTACGGGATATCTGGTATCCTTTTTGCTGGATGCCCGTTATGTCAACCCATGGCTTTAGGGCTTTTACTGTGTGGGCGTGCCACATGCTTTCTATCACATTTGTGCTATTTTCGCATTAGGCCAGACACCTTTTCGGGCATAATACAACGGAAAGGGCGGGCTTCCTTTGGCTTAGGTGCCAGGCTTGAGGTGTAGCTATTCCGCTGAAATCACTTTGGACTTACAGCTGGTCTGAAATCCCCAGTCATGACGTGTGTTTCTGTCTCTCTATATATACATATATATTCTTTCTTTCAGTTCTACTATATGTATATTTTTTCTTTCAGTTATATTGCAGCAACTCCAGTGCATGCTGGCAAAGAAGAATGTACAAGCATGCTTTATTCAATGTGCAAATTCTGTGAGAGATTTTAGTTTTATCGCAACAATCCAGTGCCCGCTGACAGAGAGGAATGTTTAATCATGATTTGTTTAATGTGCAAATTCTGTTGAGAGAAAAGCCTTTCTCTGAAGTTCTGATGGTTAAGACCCCAAAACAAATGTATGAAGGTTTCTGCAGGTTTTGCTTAAGAATTGCCAGCTAGTAAAGGGTCTATTTTTGATTTTTTTTATACTATGCCCCAGACAACCTTAGATTGTAGTGGTTTGGGGCCCAGACTCAGGGCCAGACATTTTATTTTCTGTTGGAATGGGTCATATCAAGTTTTGCTGTAATATACTATTCATTCTGTAGCATACTGTTGACATTTTCATTGACCGTTCATTTGTGGTGTTGTGCAGACTTTGACATCGAACACAATGGTCTTGAAGGTCATGCTTTGCATCATAAAGGTTTTGCATACTGCTGGTCAGGTGCTCGTGCAACTGTAGGAATAAGAGGGGGAAAATATTGTTTTGCTTGCAAGGTCACTGATACACAACCAGTGGATATGGAAGATACACCCACAGATCAGCAGCATGTAAGCCGTGTTGGTATTTCAAGAGGTGATGACACCGTGGGAAACCTTGGTGAAACTGAACATAGTTTTGGATTTGGTGGTACCGGAAAGTTTTCAACAGGAGGAAAGTTCTCAGATTATGGTTCGAAGTTTGGTGTTGGTGACACTATTGTGTGTGCTGTGAACCTTGAAAGCAGGCCTCTGGCTGAACTTTTGTTTTTAAAGAATGGGACACAGCTAGGAGTAGCTAAACGATTTGATTCAGGTCCTAAGGGTTTGGGGGTCACAGACACCCCCCTTAAGAAACTGTCTTGGGAGTCAGCGATATTTCCACATGTGCTTTTGAAAAATGTTGTTGTACAGATGCAATTCAGCATTGTGGATGGCCTTGTTCCACCAGAAGGTTACAAGCCTTGGAGTGATGCACTTCAGGATGGGAATGGGATAATTGGTCCTCAATTTAGCAGTAAGAAGGACTGTGAAGTGATAATGATGGTAGGGTTGCCAGCAGCTGGCAAAACCACCTGGGCTGAGAAGTGGGCAAAGGACCATCCAGATAAGCGGTATATGGTTCTTGGGACAAATTTAGCGCTAGAACAAATGAAGGTACAAGCTTTTTGTTTGTAGTTTACACTATATGTTTTAACTTGTAATTGCTCAGTGGGTTATTAAATTTCTGGAGTCCCAAATGGTAATGCTGCAGCATTCATGGCTGGCTTCATTTCTAGATTTTATAGTCAATAAATACTTAATTTAACTCGGCAAATGTTTCAGGTTCCAGGGTTGCTGCGAAAGCAAAATTATGGGGAACGGTTTGATCGCTTGATGGATCGAGCTACTGGAATATTTAACACACTGTTAGATAGGGCAACTAAAGTAGCTCGCAATTACATCCTAGATCAAACCAATGTTTATAAAAGTGCCCGTAAACGCAAGCTAAGGGCTTTTGTGGACTATCGCAAGGTAAAAAGGCTGGCCAAAACTAATTTGCCTGTATAGATTGAGTGTTGTAAACTATTATAATAACTTAAAATAGCTATTATGTCATAGCATAATTATACTTTGTTAATTTAAACTAGCACATTTCAGATTGCAGTTGTTATCTTCCCTCCTCCAGAAGAGAACAAGGTAAGATCAGCTAAGCGTTTTAAGGAAATGGGAAAGGAAGTCCCGGCAGATGCTGTAAATGAGATGCTAGGTATTACACTGTCTTTTTTGCTAGATGTAGACTTGTTTATTTATCTGTGTTTAAATTTTTGGAGAAATCGTAGTATGCTTAATTGCTTCACAGAAGCTCTCTGAGTTTCAGATTTTTATTCCAAGTGTTGTATCTTTATAATTGAACTATAACTTTTTTGGTCAGCAAATTATGTTCTACCAACGAGCAAGGACATGTCTGGATCTGATGAATTTTTTGATGAGGTGAGTGTTATCAATCATTAACCATTGCCTTTTAACTAGGTGTTTTCAAATCACCTCCACGTTCACTAATTCCACTCTTTTGTCGTTATTGTTTAAGCATGCATTTTGAAATTCCTTCTATGGCAAGTCCACTAATTCAATGACTCTATAGGTGTGGTTTCCTGAGCTGAAAAGGGCCGAGGCACAAAATATCTTGGATATGGACAAGAGTCAACTAAAAGTATCATCTAAGTCAAAATCTCGTGATAATTCACCCCATCCTCGTGCAGGTTCTGTTGCAAGTGTGACTGGTCCTAGAGCTTCTGCAGGTTCTCTCTCTGGAGTAGCTATATAAAATTTGAAATTAGATCTTTATATACTTTCTTTTGTCATTCTGTTTTCATTTCAGTAATTCTAGATGTAGGAATCTTCATAGGCATGCTGTTCGTATTTATGATATTTGATTGCTGCAGCCCCAAGTGGAAGTTGGCGAGGTTCTGAAGAACCTTCTATGGATCGCAACATTTACAACTACAACTCACCTCAGGTATCTCACACTTGACTGAAAACTCTATTTTCCTGCAACTTTGTACTATCAGAGAATCTGGGAGCCTATAATAATAATAATAATAATCATCTAATTTTGAGGTTATGACCAAGCCAGATACCAAATTAGTATATGAGGCCCCCTTAGATTGTGGGAAAAGGGACCCACCTCTGCTCATGGATTTGACTGCGAAAGTCTAGAGGTGTACATACTCCACCCCCCTCTGGATTATATATTGGATTTGGTTTTGTTTTGTGAAGACAAAAAAGAAGGGGTAGATGAAGAAATGGGATGCTTGAATTTGGAACTAGTGTCTTGTAATGGAAGATGGATAGTGTAACAACAGATGCTGCAATATGGATCAGAGTTATATCCCAATCATAAGAATAGGATCTGGGCAGTTCTGGTTTGGACCCATCAGACCTCACATAGAGAAGATATAAATTGGTGTGGTTTGGACCTCTTCCTTCTGCAACCCTTGTGCTGAGAATCGTGGCATTCTAATATTGAAACTTGAAGGGGAAGCAGCTGCTTGATAGTGCCAATTGATGGAAACCTGTGTGTTGCCTGATGGTGCCAATTGATTGAAACCTATATGCTGGCCCATGGTGCTTGTGCCAACTGATTTAAAACATCAAATGGCAGGAGTTGTTGAGGCCATTTATCAAGGGAAATGAAACTTTTCTATAAACTTTAGCTTTGCATATTTGGTGTCTAATGGTTTGGATTTACATATATACACATGGGAATATATAGTCTATGAGGAATATAAATGTTTCGATCCTTGAGAGACTGTTCAAACTCAACAACAAGGCTTAAAGCCATTGCAAAATGTCACCTGCGGGAATTTAACATGTACACATGGGTGTGGAGGATAACAATCATTCCTCCCCACTACTTAATTGGGTTTATATATGTATATGTATGTGTGCCAATTGGGTTTATATATATATATCTCAATTGGATTTGTGTGTGCGCACTTGCATGTGTGTCTATTGGCTTTATCTCAGGTGGTGGGGAGGAATGATTGCTGTCCTCCCCACACATGTGTGTGTATGTATTTTTTAGTCGACCAGTTCTTCAATACTTTTTTCAGCTGGTTCCATTGGTTCAGGATTTTGGGGATCTTGGTTGTGGTTTTGATTACTATGCTCCCAAGCTATATGGCACTTGGCTCAAAAGTATTATTTACTGAATAATACTTTTACCGGAGAATGAGCCTTTATAAGGCAAGTTATCTTTTTCTTTGTGAAGGGGAAAAAGGAAGGGTAGTTGGAGCGTAGTATGTCTGGATCTTTGCATAGTGTTAGTTATTGATCCATATGAATGTGTAATGTAGGGAAAGACCATGGTGTAGGGTGAGATGTGCAGTTCTTTGAACCAAGGAAGAGTGCCTAGAATAAAATAAAGGAGAGCTCAAGAACTAGGGTATTCCCCACAATGGGCATACATCAATAATGATCTCCCAAACTTACCAATGCACTCGAGCAATAAAGGTGGGTGGCAGATTTTGAGAACACCAAAATGCTGTTAATTTTTGTTGGAATTTCTATTATGAACACATTTTCTCTACTCCCACTGGCATTTATCCGGTGGAAATCTGGGCCGTATGCCAAACAGATAATTGCTCTTGACAATAGATCGTCCTATATGCATGAGACCCAAGATAGCACATGTGGGAGAAACAATAAAGCATGATAGCTGCCCCCTCAATTTCTTCCAATGGGGGATCCCTTCCAGCAAAGCTAATAGAAAGAAAGGGGTCTTAAAACCTTAGATATTCCAATCCAAATTGATGATGCTAAATGACTCTCCTTTATTTATATATTTCCCCATGGGATTCCTCTAATGTGAGGGGGTGCAAGTGCAACCCCCAATTTGGGTTTTTTTTGCCCCAGCCGACCAAAAATTTACCCAATGTTGCCTCACATTCGATAATTGGGGTTTTCCCCCCTTTATCAGGACCTATAGCCTATAATGGGTTGGATAGGATCCTTCGTCCTCCCTTGGACATTTAATCCATAAAGGGCATCACATTTTATTCATCAGATTGATTTTGTCTAAATTTACTGAGAACTTCATTGATTTGTAATAAATAGTTGCCCTTGCAGTCTGTCTTGACTCTTGACTAGTCTTTACAGTCTTTCTTGGACTCCAAAATTTGCCATGTTGAACTGCCCATTATCAAAATCAAGAGCTGACAACAATTTAGTTTGAGATGGCCGTTGCTTCTATAACTGTGAATATAACTAGTATAAGCATTGATGGTACTTAAAGGAAAATACAGGGTTGCTTGATGAAGCTTCTTTTGCACTTTATCTTGACAATTCTGCCCTCTTCCTGTTCTTCTCTCCTCTGCCTTTTGTCTGATTGTTGATCATCTTTGTCCATCTCTGAAATGATCTTGAGAAGTTTCTTGATGAGTCCATGATGAACTCTCCTTTATTTTTAGATTTCCCCATGGGGTTCCTCTAATGTGAGGGGGTGCAAGTGCGACCTCAATTTGGGTTTTTTTGCCATAGCAGACCCAAAAGTTACCCAATGTTGCGTCAAACATTAGATAATTGGGTCCCCCCCCTTTATCAAGACTATAGCCTAATGGGTTGGATATGCTACTTTGTCCTCCCTTGGGCATTTAATCCATAAGGGACATCACATTTTATTCATCAGATTGATTTTGTCTAAATTCACTGAGAACTTCATTGTTTTGTAATGACTAGTTGTCCTAACAGAGACTGTCTTGGGCTCCAAAATTTCCATGTTTAACTGCCCATTATCAAAATCAAGAGCTGACAACAATTTAGTTTGAGATGGCCCTTGCTTCCATAAATGTGAATATAAATCCTGCTTGATTTTGACATTCTTATTCTTTATTTCCAGATACTAAGAAAACAAATTTTCCTCTTTTGCTGGCTTTGTTGTTGATGTAGCTCCTTGACTCTCTTGATCACTGGGAACTAGTATAAGCATTGATGGTACTTTAAGGAAAATACAGGGATGCTTGATGATGCTTCTTTTGCACTTTATCCTGATGATTCTGCCCCCTTCCTGTTCTTCTGACCTCTGCCTTTTTTCTGATTGTTGATCATCTTTCATCCATCTATGAAATGATCTTGAAAAGTTTCTTGATGAATGCATGTCATAAGCATGATATCCTATATACTACTTGGTTTCCATTTCGGAAACCCCCATCTTAAACGCTGAGCATGTTTGGGGGGGGGGGGCTGAATATCAACCATAGATCTTACACACCATCCACTCCACCAGATATGTGTGCAACTTGCCAAACCTTTTATTGAACCAAAAATTTACATGTATTTATTTTTTCGATCAAATTTTCAGAATTTTAACATTTAACAAAGAAACCAAGAGATAAGCCCCTTAGGCTTTCAATTTTTTTTAAAACTATATATGCCATAAAACCAATTAAAATTTCCCTGCTACAACAGTCTCCACGGTGTAAGTTGTAACAATTATAAAATCATGTTCAAGTAGTTAGATCCTCTAATGGGAGTGGTCAAATCACCAACTCCTCAATCAATGTGCTAGGTGTAAGTGAGCGCTCCATCAACAAACTCCACAAAGGTGGATGTCTACATTTTGACAACCTCCTGTAATGCCGAAGGCATGTCATGCTCATGACTCCCAATGTATTGTAACAACTCTAGTAATAAACAATGATATAAAAGATGAGCTGCCATGCATGTCTTCCAAGGTAAGTGAGTGCTCCATCAACAAACTCCATCCACATGCTAGCAACCTCCTCCAATGCCCAAGATACATGCTTACAACTGTCATTGCAATGTCTCGACCCTCGATGTAATATCACAATTCCTATTACGTGTCACAAGGCAAGGTCTCAATGCCCAATTCTAGGCTACATTGCCCAAGATGAAGGCTTCTATAAAATCTCCAATTTGTGTAGGTCGACCTCCAAATATGTGCTATTAAGTCAACAATGGGAGAGTGCTGCACCAAAAATAATAGTAAACCATGGGAGAGTGCTGCACCAAAAATAATAGTAAACCCCATCACAAGTCTATCCAAGTAAAATTCACCAAACATGCAAAGGCATCCAAGTAGTAGACCTACATTAAGGTGAATCGTGCCAAGTTTGCCAAGTTATCCTCGTTATAGTGGGATGCTCCACAACAAGCTTAAATAGTATGCATGAAATCCATGTAGCAAGAAGTCGAGTGCTCCTCGTGTAGCAAGAAGGCGAGTGCTCCTCGTGAAGCCCTAGTCCACATCACCATAGGTCACTCCAAGTGACAAACAAAGCCACAACATTGCCACTCTCATCAAAAGTATTCAACTAAGTCAAAATGGGTCAATTAGTTGTGAGGGATAGGATTACATCAAGATATGTGTACAAGAAGAGCACTCTGCTAGGAGTGATGGGCCATGTCATCACAAAATGCTCTAGGTGTCAATGTCCTCTAAATTTGTAAGCATCTTCAAATGTGTAGGCATTTAACAAAAAATGAAGTGTATATTCATCATATGGTGTATTCTCAATGTCAAAAAAAGCTATAAGCACTTCTACATAAATTTCAACCTTTGGAAGTCTGGAATCATCGTGCCACCCTGCAAATATTTGAATCATGTGATGAAAATCACGTGTGCAATCTTCATCCAATATTTTAGGGCTAATAGGGCTCATGTTAGGGGCAGGACTGATTTTGGTTATTTGGGGTCCTGATGCTTTTGGAGCATGGTTTGTGCACAAAATTATAGTTTCTGGGGTCAACTTGCAAATAAAGTTTCTAGTCCTCCAATGTTGCTTTGTTTGTTTCCAACAATTCAAAGATCACTTTAATCAGATCCATATGAGGAAGTCATGCTCCCTGCAAGTCAACCTTTTCTTTGACCACCACAATGCCAAGTGGATGACATGTTACCACTTATCACTCACACATATAGAGCTACTCACACATGGACTTTCAAGGATAATCTAGAACGTCCTCAACCCTAAACCTAAGGTGGAATTGATACATGCAAAACCCTAACTGTAGACAACAATCAGGGTATGCTAAATATTGAGAAGCCAGGAAGGGTTTTCATTCCTATTGTATTGATTTGCTATTCCATAGATGAGTAGAGCAAGCGGAATGGGATGTTATGAACAAATCATAGGGACGAGAAGATGCATTACTTGTATTCAAGCCATAATGTCTGGTGGGGAAGCAATGATGTGCCCATCTTTCTTTGTGATTGCATTTGATGACAGAAAGCAAAAGAGCAAGGTACAGTCTTTGCCTTGTAGCTGGGTTTTCGTATATTGGTCTTTGCCAGCTTGATCTCAGTCAGAGGTTCAAAGGCAGAAACTCCTTTCTTCATGCTTGCTACTAGCCTACTACTGATTTCTTCTAGGGGCAGTATTGCTTTCCTCAAACAAAGGTGAATTGATTTCTTTCATCTAGCCAGCTTGATCTCAGTTAGAGGCTCTAGTTGATATCTAAATGTGGCAGAATATTTTTAGTCAAAACAGGTTCAAATGTGAAAATCCATTCCATGCCAAATTGTTTATGACTGAAATGGCCAAAATGGAATGTATTCTCTGTGCGGTCACTTCTGCATCTATTGAAATCGAATAGATAGTCCAACATTGCATGGGAGTGATTCTCCTCAACTGTTTGGCCTTGGGATTGCTTTTTCCCCCATTGGAGTGCCTCCCATCACCTGGCTACTTCATTCGCTTTCCCCAGGGTTTGTCGATCTCCCGTTTTGCATTATAAGAAGCACTCCTTATTTCCTTTGCTTATATCCCCAGCAAGTGCCCCTCAACCGGCAAGCATATTTTCATTTATGATGTCCTTCTCCACATTGGGAATGCCAGTTGCTTTACCCATCTGCTGACCATCCCCTGGTTGTCCTACAACTCCAAGGATCTCCTTCCTTTCATTCCGAGAATATGTTTTTCTGATTCTTAGCTGTTGCTTCTCTCGTGTGCTAGATCAAGAGGATGAGTGGCATTTGGCAAGTGGGAGTGGGCTCCAGCCATCACCTTAGTCTATCTGAGGCTTAATACAGGATACCTCTTTTATCAGCTGGAGGAGATTTTATAGTCGTAGAAGTAATCCAAGACACCACAATATAAATGTAGAAGACTTCGGTATCTTCCTGGATCCAATTCGGATCACTGAAGTCCCTTTGAGCTGGCGCTTGGTGTCACAAGTACTATGATTGCACTTGTATTATGCCCTAAATGCAAAGCCAAAGAATTATGCCATATGAGACTGGTAGAAGTTAAAATGTTATAGTCAAGAAAGATTAAGAGTGAAATTTAAACAAAGTAATCTAAGATGAGGCACTATTCCTGCTTGTATCACCCTAATGATATAGGAATCTCCTTTGAACTATTTTGTATTTCATGGTACGTGTTGGTGAACATTAAAATACATTTTGAATTTCTTCATTTGGCTTTCGTACCCTTTTTTTTTTCTTATATTGTGTTGTTCTTTCTCTTTCTTTTGTTGTTTAATTTTAAATTTTAAATTTTTATTATTTATTTATTAAATTTGTATCTAGAGGCATTGGCAAGTGGGCTGGGGCTGGGGCTGTGCTCGTGACAGGGGGTTGATTCCGACCCCTACCACTGAACCTTTAGGTAAACCCATGCAAGCCCCACGCACAGCTCAGAAGGCTTCGAACCTCGACCCACACACTTGCAAAGACTGACTTTATCACGGTGATTGACAATCTAGCTGCCCCATAGGAATTAGCTTACGTATTTTTGCTGAACGCTGTATTGCATCTTTGCATCTTCATGGTTGTGATAAAGTGAGGTGTGAAGATATGCCTTGTGGTGTACTCTTACTGAATGCATATATGGATTTTTGTTGAAAGATTACCAATGCGTATATGGAAGTTTGTTAAAAGATTTTGGTTTTTACGAGATTTTTTCTATTTATGCCAAATGAATAATTGTTTAGTAGAATAACATGTTGATTGCGTTGCAGGCTGTGGATCATTATCGAAGAACAAACTCAAGTAGTCCACTGCCAGGAAATAATTTTTATGGCGATTCTAGAAATACATTTCAAAGGAATGATACTATGGACCCTCCAGGTTTAGCACCATACAGAGACACTGTGAGTCCCTACTCTGCAAACACATACAGAGACACTGGGAGTCCCTACTCTGCAAACACATACAGAGACACTGGGAGTTCCTACTCTGCAAACACATATAGAGATCCACCATACAGAGATCCGCAATACAGAGATCCAGCGGCCCCCTACTCGGCAAACATAGGTTCGTTTTATGGAACTTATTGTTCACTTTGTATACCTGGTTTCTGCGAGGTGTACTGTCGAGTTTTTTTTTTCTGTTCTCTTTAAATCGTGCCAGTGCAAGAGTGAATACATAGATCCTGCATGTGTCTGAAGTACTTTTGTATTAATTCGTGGTTTTTATGCAGGCTCTAGATATGCACCACCACCACCACTTTCTTCCCCGTATGGTATGCCAGATCCAGGCAGGTCACAGTCGAGGCCATTGATGCCACCTGGTCCGTCCCCAATGCAGCCTCGTCCTGGGTGGGGTAACCGACCATACTGAAACTACCCCTTGCAGCCAAGTCCAGAATTCAGGATTTTCTACTTGCAAATAAAATCTACTATTTTTGAGACAACGAGCAGAGGGAAATATATGCCTCTTAAAGTGTTCATGGTCATATATATCCACATTTCTGAGAAACTAGGTATGACTTATTATGAAATTGCTATACAAAAAGGTGATTGTGTATTAGTAGGTATCATATTTGAGTGCCATACGCTTTATCATGAGGCAAATCCTAGTGAGTATATTTAAGAGGACATCATATCATATTCCAGTGTGTACCTGACAAAGCTAAGTGGCAACCCAAAACAAGATTATCTGATGATATTTAATGTGTATGGGCTGTCAAGTTAGATCTTTGTTTCTATTGGTGTATTCTCATTTTTGAATCATGCTCGTTTTTATCTTCCTCTTAAAATAATGGTGCAAGAATTTGTGAAATTCAAATTGTGATACCTGAATTTTAGTCATTAACTACTGTCATCTAATTCCAATTGTAGTGGATTGCTCCGAATGAACCTTCGAGGTTAAAAGATTCTGTGGAAAAAAATGGCATTCTAAGAGTTTCACAAAGAAAATATTCTTGCGTTGATATGTTGTCTTTTACATAATGGAATAAAATATTTTAAGGAATATTTGTTATTGTGGGTGTCACAATACGTTGTTAAAATCTTTTTTTCCATAAATGATATATAATTTTAGGAAAGAATCATGAAAATTATAAAAAGTTACCTGTTTGTCATTGCAATTTGATCTACTCATCTTATATTTTCAGTTGCCCAACTCGATTAGAAATGGAACTTGCCTTACAATGTAATTCATTTTTATTTGCTACGATGTAAATTCGCTGGAATTTGAACATTGAACTTTCCGCCTTCTTTCTTCTGTACCATTTGAAATGGAGTGTTGATACCTTTTTAATGTATGTGCTGGGTTATTTCATAAAAGCATAATGAAATGGAGTCTTTCCTTTAGGTGCTTTTTTTGACGTGTTTGGGTGAAAGTAGAATGAAACAATACCGTAGTTTTATAATTGATATTAGAGTACGAGTAAACAAAAACGATTTTAGAAGCTTTTTATTTACAATGGTAAAATGTAATTTTGAAGGAACTTTTTACGTGTACTTTTCTTACTGAAAGTAAAAGGAAACCATACCATATTTTTATGAATGGGAAATGTGAATATAATAAAATAATTTTCCCTTTAATTTATAAATGGGAAATGCAAATATATTAAGACAATTTTATAAATGGGAAATGTCAATATAATAAAACAATTTTAGCTTTTATTTAAAATATAAATGGAAAATGCAAATATAATAAAACAATTTTAGCTTTTCAGATTTGAGGCTTCTGTATTTCTTAGTTTAAGCTGTAAATCGTCAGGAAGAATCACAAATTATATACAAATTATATATTGGGGTCACAAATACAACTGAGGTTCACCATTAGGACAATGTTAGCTTTTATTTAAAATGAAATGAGCAATGAGAATATAATTATTATTCATTACACGAATACACAATGAGCTTTTATTAGAAATTTCCGATTTCTAGATCTGATAAATTATATTTGATTTTCAAAATCATTATAAAATGACACAAATTTCTCTATTGTGATTTTTACTCGAAAGTACCCATATGATATCCAGGGTGCACTATAGGTTCTGATATTTAAATTTATTGTACTTACCTAGTACTCCATACATAATTTTATGGATCACAGAAGTCGAATTCCTAATATAATTATTTAAGCAAAAATCTTTAGAAAAAATCACAAATACATATTGGGGCTATGTTTCGAACTTGAATTGAGGTTCATCATGAGGGCAATGTTAGCTTTTATTTAAAATGAAATGGGCAATGAGAATATAATTATTTTATATATAAGAACTTTCAGATTAATCACATCATTAGGCTTAATTTGAAAGTTTTTTTAATCTACATTATGGATCACAAAAGTTTTAGAACTAACAATATAATTATTATTATTGTCCAATTTTAGGGTCACTTCCTTGTTTGTGGGACAAGGTACCCACCTCTGTACAATGATTTGACTACTTAATATACGAAGATATACATACTCTACCTCTAGTTTTGAACCTGCGACTTCTTAGGAAGAAACTCTTGGGAGGAAATACATGCTTTTAACTGTTAAGCCCATTCAAACTGGTTTTTATTAAAAAAAATTAAAATGTGATGAAACAATGTTTCTTTCTTTAATGTTATAAAATGAGTTATTTGTTTTATTATACTCTTTTAACTAAAATATAAATGGAACATGCAAACATAATAAAACAGTTTTAGCTTTTCAGATTTGAGGCTTCTGTAATTCATAGTTTAAGCAGAAATTTACAGGAAAATTCACAAATACATATTGGGGTTACTTTTCAATTGAAGTTCATTATCAGGACAAAGCTAGCTTTAATTTAAAATGAAATTTCAATTGAGTTTCATCATCAAGACAAAGTTAGCTTTAATTTAAAATGAAATGGGCAATGAAAATTTAATAAAGCAATGCTGGTTTTTATTAAAAGAAATGAAAATGAGTTATTTGTTTTATTATACTTTTCTAAGTAAAATGTAAATGAAAAATATAGTGAAAATATAATGGAATAATGTTTTTTTTTTAAATGTTTATTTATTTATTATTTTAATTTTAATGATCGAGGAAACAATATTCTTTTTTTCAATAAAAGAAATAAGAGTGTAAAAATTCATAACAAGTTGTCGAAAAAAAGAGTGTGTAAAAATTCATAACAAGTTGTCGAAAAAAAGAGTGTGTAAAAATTCATAACAAGTTAAAAAATAGCTCTGCACAGTTATTGAAATCACTATAAATTGGCTGGAAAAACCTATTTTAGAAATACAATAAATTTTAGAAATACAATTTATTGTATGGACTAGTGTATAGACTATACAAGAGATATAATAAATTATGTCACATATTGGCCATGACAAGAAGTTTGAGATCGGTGCAAATAATGAGCGTCTCTTTGTTTCAAGAATAATATAACATTCTCTACTGAACAAGGCTAACCACATGAAGGTGGAAGTTCATATGGCCCCTCTCCCCCAAATCACTCTCAATATTACGAACACCCAATTTATCTACTATAAACTATTTGAAAAAAACATCACGAGGATCAATTATATATAGAAATTATTAAGAAAACAAAAATTTAAGTTAAATGAAAGAGAAAAATCAATTGAAAAAATATAAACACATACCTGGTACATTTTGAAATTTCAATATAATTAATATTATTCTTCATCCAACTCAACATTTATGTCATCGAGTTCAAAAATAGCGTTGAAACAATGAACTATTTTAGCATCATCATCAATCTCATCATTTGGTTCAAATTCTTCATGTTTTGCATTTGACAGTACATTATTGATATCATATTCATCGAGAACATTATCTCAAACTTCTCCTTGAAATTCTTCGACATCTTCTTAATTTAAAACACGATCAACTCAACTACTACTCCTCTACACCATCATCCTCTTCAACATTATCATCTTATTTCATTACCTTATACTCTTCTAGCCTTCCTATTGGATCATAGCAACATATGACCAACCCGTTCTACCTAGAACCTTCGAGTAAAAGACTTGTTTGCATTGGTCGAGAAGAACATAACGATAAGATCCTAGCCCAAATGACCATGTATTAACCATGGTAAATCCATTATCATGTTGAATAAAAATTATATCAGGATCATGTTCATTCATTTGTAGCCTATACCATTTCACATCGAACAAAACTAATTTGAAGGAATCAAAGTCACACTCAAGTATATCATCCAAATACTCATAGTATCAATTTTCAGAGACTTGTGGATGTGTGTCACTTCTAGAGGAAACATTAGTGACTTGGAACACTGCAATTATCCCACAGTCATAAGCTTTCCTATTTTCATCCAACTTTTTGATGTAAAATTTACGTCCATTATGTTACATAGCCTTATGGTGTTTCAACTACAATATTTTATTAACTTATTTTATAAATATATTATTAATGTGAATGCATGTGTATATTCTTTAGATACATTTACATATATATAACAATGGAAGGTTGTTTCAATCTCCATTGCTGCTTGATAATATCCCACTTTTTATTGCAAGAATGGATTCAACAATGTCATAACAAATTTTGACGATTTTTTCATCATCCCTCCTACCATCTATGATCTGCCATAAAGTTTCTATCATATTATTCCCAATATGCGGTGTATCAAACAAATGAGCTATTTTTAGCTGCTCATAGTATGGAAACCTCATGAATTGAGTGGGATAACATTTCATTCCTCATGGAAGCCCATATCCTTCACAATGAATTTTGTTATATTCCAACTTTCATAGATGAGGTGTCATTCTTCATGGTTTTAATCAAATCTCTTCTTTCCCATTGAAAAGACGCTTTTTAGTAACATGATACCTTTGGTTCTTAGAGAGGGAGTGCCTATACTCATCAAACACCTCCTTTCATAAACTTGTGGAATTACGATATTTCATCTTAGGACCACAAACTAGACATGCAAATTTACCCTTTGTTTCACTACAACAAATCCTTGTGATTAGCTCCTTTTTTGCTTCCAAGCACTGTTTTAGTGTATTTTTCTCCATTTTTTTTGAAAAATTCAACGCTATTTATTGGGATGACCTTATTTTTGGGTGTTTTTTGCACTAGAAAAAACATTTAGGATCTAAATTAGGTAGTAATAACACTAAAATAAGCACCAATAATAACTCCATATTTAGCTCCCTTTTCAGTGACAGATTTAGTAGTGAGTGTTGCAAAATAGTTAATTAATTTAGGTGTTGAGGGTGAAGTGGATAGGGTCTTTGAGGAATATTTGATTTAGGGATTTGGGGTGTAGGGAGGTTAGGGTTTAAGGGATTAAGGGTCAAGAGCTAAGGGATTTGGCATTTACGGGTTAGGTAGTTTAATGGTTAATGAATTAGGTATTATGGGTTAAGGGATTAATGTTTAAGTGCTTAGGGCATAGGGGTTTATGGATCAAGGGATTAGGGATTAGGACTTAAGTGTTTAAGGTTTTATGGCTTATGGGTTAGGGATTTTTGGATTTTGAGTTAAGGGATTAGTGAGTAATTAGGGTTGAGGGATTAAGGGTTACTTTAAGGATTAGGGCTTAAGGATTTAAAGGTCAATGCAAGCTTAGGGATTAGGGGATTTAGGGCTTTATCACAACTCTCTTGAAATGTCATGGAACGTATGCCAACACACCCATAACCAATGTCATCCACTGATTCCACACAATTAGCAGTGAATGGGGTCAATGTTGAAATTTGACATGGTTAGACTAGACACATCATGCCTTGATAATATGCGAGGGTTTCAAGACTCAAGGATGCTTGATATCCTTGCATAATATTTGAGATCATCCACTTTTACATCAAAATTCATCATTTTGTCTTATTTTCATCATTTTTCATTCCCTTCTATGTAATCTTTGTCAAAACTCTCTTGAAATGTCATCAATGTCATCCATCGACACTGCATAGTGAGAAGTGAAAGGGACCAATGTTGAAATTTCTTAAAAATGTTCCTATATGTGTTGAAATTTGACATGGTTAAAGTGGAAGCATGCCTTTATGGTATGCGAGGGTTTCAAGACTAAAGGGTGTCTAACGTCCTGGCATAGTATTTGAGATCATCTGCGTTTGCATCAATGTTCATCATGTAGTCTCATTGTCATCATTCCTCATTCCCATCTATGAAATATTTGTCGGAACTTTCTTGAAATGTCACAGAATGTCTTCCAACATGCCCATCACTAATGTCATCCACCAACGCCGCATAGTGAGAAATGAATGAGGCTAATGTTGAAATTTATTCAAACTGTTCTTGTATTCATCAAAACTTAATATGGTTAGACTAGGCACATGCCTTGACAGTATGCGAGGGTTTCAAGACTCAAGGATGCCTGAAATCCCTGAATAATATTTGAGATCCAACATTTTCATCAACGTTCATCATTTTGACTCATTGACATCATTCCTCATTCCCGTCTAGTGAACATAGGAGTTAGCTACATATTATGTTTGTATATGGGATTAGATTATGGATCATATACGTTAGTATTTAAAAAGTATACTTTTCATGACTAAAAGTTTATTAGTGATAATGATTACATTTCACGAGTTAAGGGTGATAGCACTATGCTTTTTGGGATATAATGGTTATGGTTATGTTGATGGTGTTAGATACCACCAACATACATGGGATATCCCCGATAGAAGGTCCCAACTAGACCTCACACCATTTGGTGTAGGAGTCCCTTTCAGAATATGGCCCGAATTCCGTTTACTTAAATATATGCCTTGGCTTTAGATGTCATCGCGAGAGAGAAGCACATATGTCCTTTTGAATGAGCAAGCGAGTGCACCTTGTGAATGTTTGATTTTAGATGTATCAAGGCTCTCTTGCTGCAGAGGGGGAAATAAAATGAGACTCTAAGAGAGAAGTGATAGTACTACCCTAATGGAGACACACATAAATGAGAAATACTCGTCTATTATAAAGAAAAGTAGTTCACAAGGATGCGATGATCATTATAAAAATAACAACACATTTACAATAAGTAAGCATCGAATTCACTGAAATAGTTCAATTACTCTAGTACAAATGAAAGAAAACATGAACCATACACATTCAAAGAATAGTCCTAAAAACATTAACAATCCATGTGTGAAATTTTTCTGTCATGGAAGGCCTCGATAATAAGAACAAGTCTCAAGATACATAAATACAATGAACACCACTAGCTCTAATAGTGGAGTGTTAGAGCCACTACTTGCTCCCCAAAAGTACTAACTTTGTCTCTCTAATCCCTTGTGGGAGAAGCCAATGTTAAAATTCCTTTACATGAGAAATGAGGATCCTTTTATAATTTGAGGCATGACTTTTCACATCCTCATGAATTTTGACTTTCCAACTTGTAGTGACCTTTTGACTTCCACAACCTTTGGAATTCCAAATGACTTTTGGAATTACATATGACTTTTGGTAGTGCATGTCTTTTGGAATTCCATGACTCTTTAGTTCATACATGAATCTTAGACTTCTACTTATTTTTCTTTACAATTATTACAATAATACATCACGACTTTCCACATCATCACGTGATGAGAACGTGACATGTCACTATCTTTGATGATTGAGACTAATAGTGGCTGATGACACGGACTTTCTGTATTGGTGACATGGATGCCACTTGTATCTTCATTATTCATGTAGACTCAATCGTTGATTTCCTCACCCTCCAAAGGGTATTTGATATAATGGAGTCTTTGGAGTGCTTTGATCATCAATATTCAAGTGTTTTCTTTGTTCTTTCCATGCTTCCTTTGTTTTTTCTCTTTGCCCTATCTTCCTCGTGTATGTTTTCCATGTTGTTCCTAAGATACCTATATCTACAATCACTCATTAAAAGAAACCATCAATATGAAATTCTCTTATTATACCATGTTTTATGTATGTTTTATGTTCATCCCTTTTCAGTGTGCTTAAGAGGGACAAAAATAACTTCTGGGTGCATGGGCACACTTTGAAAGGCCGAAGAGCTAAAGGGGAAATACTTTGGGGCTTCGGCATGCACTCATGCACTCAAGAGAGGGATACAGTGAAGGGTATTATTTATGTACAATGACAAACAAACAAGACATGACTAACATAACAAATGAACAATTGACACAAACGAAAATATGTGAAACAAAAGAAGATTTACAGGAAGCGCAAATCGTAGCTTCTATAGGATAGATCCTTTAAACATAGTTCCCTTTTTTGTTTATTCAATAAGTGCTTGGGAAAGGTGCCATTCTCTCTAAATTTACATAAATTTGTATACCATGGCACTGTAGACGTGGAATAAGGAAAATGTTCAATATTGTAAATTTATAGAGCATGCACTCAAGAGAAGGAGACAATCAAGGGTCGTATTTATGTACAATGCCAAACAAACAAGACATGACTAACATAACAAATGAAAAATTGGCACAAACGAAAAGAAAAGAAACAAATAAACTTTATAGGAAGTGCAACTCGTATAAGCTGCTATTGAAAGTAATGCTTCAAATATCGACGATTTATGGGGAGGGGATCAATCCTCCCATCTAAGGATTTCAACTTGAAAGTATCGTGGCCAAGATTTTCGTTAACAATGAATGGTCCAACCCAAAATGATTGGAACTTTTTGTGTTTTCCCTTTTCTTCATGGGCTTTATCCCACTTTAGTACTAGGTTACCCACATCAGATCTCTTTTCTCCTGTGAACTTCTTATCAAACAAACACTTTACATGGTTTTGATGCACAACAAATATGTCCTTTTCTTTGAGCCTTTCTTCCTCGAGTTTGAGTAAAGTGTCTATATTTCTCTGAATTAGAAGACAAGGTCTACCTTGTGAATCTTTCGAGAGTTGCAAGGTTAGAAGATACAGGTTCAAAGGCAAGATAACTTCTTTACCATAAACTAGAAATTATGGTGAGGTTATAAGGGAAGGCTTTGGAGTTACAAGGTTGGCCTAAAGTGCATTGGTCAAAGCTTTATGCTAGTTCCTTTGTTTAAAGAAGATTTTATTGATTATGTGAATAAGATTCTTATTTGTTGATTCAACCAAACCATTTCCATGTGGATAGTAATTAGATGCATGTTTTAAAACAATCACATTTTTTAATGCAAATTCATAAAGTTTTAATGATGAAAATTAAGTTGCATTATCAAAGACAAGTGACATAGGAACACAAAACCTGGTTATAATATTTTGTAGCAAGAAGTGGGTGACTTCTTGGTCATTTACTCACCTCAGGGGAACTGCTTTTTACCATCGGGTGAAATAATCTATCACTATTAGGATATAACGGTGTTGCTTTAACAAATGAGGAAAAACTTCTCCGACAACGTACATCTAGGCCCCACTGTTGGAATAGTTCCTCGATTGCTACTAGTAGTAGTGGGGCGATTGACCTATAATCACGATCGTTACATCTATGACAAGCTTGACACTTGCATACATAGGCACGGGCATACTTGAATAGAGTTGGCCAATAATAACCAACTCTCATAACTTTATGTGCCATAGTGTCGCTCGAATAGTGGCCACTTGCTGGTCCATTGTGTAAATATTTAAGAACCTTCTCTGTATCCTGCGACTCGAGGAACCTTATAAGGACACCATTGTGGTGATGTCAGAAAATCAGTCCATTTACTAATTGATAAGATAATTCCTTTAAACAAATTTACCTTTTCTATTTATATGATAAGTGAATGGGAAAGGTACCATGCTCTAGAAATTACAGAAAATCTGTATACCATGGCACTGTAGACATGGACTGAGGAACATGTTCAATATTGCACATTTCTATCTGCTTCTCCCATCCTGAAAGGTATTGTTCAGGAGCATATATGTATTTGGATGATAACTTGCATATGCTATGACCTTTTATGGTATGAACTGGGTTAAACTCCAAATCATATATTTGTAGACAGGTCATCCAGTTAGCCCTCTTTTCACCCAACTATTGCTGCATGAAAAAAGTTCTTATTGCTGGATGAGGTACAAATATTATTGTGTGAGATTTTAATAGACATGACCTGAAATACTTAACTACCTTGTATACATCATACACTTGTTTTTCAATGGCAGGATAATTTAGCTCTAGCCCTTGTAGACTAGCTCTCATAAAATAGATAGGCTGCTCATTTCCTTCAGTATCCTTTTGAGTCAATACAATTGGAATCGATGAATCTAAAGAAAAAGTATAGAGCAATAAATCTTTTCCATATTCTGGATTGAATAACGTGGGTGCATCAATGATGTCCTGCTTGATTTGAGCGGAATCATCCTTCTCCTGTTTATCCCATTTGTATACTACATATTTCTTAATCATGTCCTATATGGGCTTGACTATCTAAGCCTTAATCAAAGATGTTTTTTATTAAGAAATTTATTTTTCCTAAGAAAGATTGCATGGTCTTCTTATTCACTGGAAACAAGATCTTTGTGATGGCTTTGAAAATATTGGGATCAATTTTAATTCCGTTTTCTATAATGATGTGTCGTAAAAGAAATCCTTGAGACACACCAAAGACACTCCTCTTGGAATTGATATAAATCCCATACTTTAGACACTGCTCAAATATTTGTTTCAGATAACGTACGTGATTTGATATTTTCTTGGATAATATAGTAACATCATCCAAATAAACAATGATGCTCTGACCTATAAGGCCATGGAAGGTGATGTCCATCACTCTTTGGAAAGTCGCACTGGTGTTTATAAGTCCAAATGGCATCTTCTTGAAGGTGAATGTTCCCCATTTGGTCCTAAAGGTATTCTTCAATCTCTTCGGTTCTGCTACTAGCACTTGATTATAACCAGATAAAACTTCTAATAGTGAAAACATCTCAAAGCCAGATACCGTCTGAAGGGTCTGTTCCATGGATGGCAATGGGTAATTGTCTTTATTAGAAGCCCGATTGAAATTTCAGAAATCAACACATAGACATATTTCTCCAGAATTATTTCTAACTCGAACCAAGTTGGAAACCTGAGTGGAATGTATAACTTTAAAGATGATCCAAGCATCGAACAATGTCCTCAATTCCTTTTGAGATGGGATTCCAGTGTTGGATGAAGTTTTTGTAACTTATGTTGGAAATGTTTTACCCCTTATTTTATAGGAATTACTTGCTAGATAATACGAGTGTCATATGCATTTAAATCGAAGTATGACCATGTAAATACATCACAGTACTATTTGAATGGGTGGATAAATTCTTGTCGTTCTTGTGGAAAACAACACGTACCGAGGTTTAAATACTTTGGATCTTCTTGGGTCCCAAGATTGACTTGTTCAGATGATAAATTTGAGCTTTGAGTATTCATGTTGGTTGGTCCTCTAAATTGGTTCTACAAGTCATATAATTTATCTAGGGACATCTAACCGTTGGGCATAGGGTTTCCCTTCATTGCATTGGATGCGTACTGCAAAGACTAATCATCCTCATCCTCATCTATGGAAACATCTTTGAATATGTCCGCATTAGCCATAAAGTGAAATATCTGTCGGTCATCATTGAAAACATGTAAATTAGTGACATTGTCGGGCACATATGGTTTATATACAATTTCAACATAAAAACCACTTTTCAATGGAGACATCCTAGCAGTTTAATTTGCTAATGCATCTGCTACAACATTTCTAATTCTAGGAACATATAATATTGAAATATTTAAAATGATTAATTGAATGCCATACCTCTTGTTGGTGGTTTTTAAGATTATATAAAACATAGTGGATAGTATCTCATACATAACGATGACCACCTCTGAGTCATTGATTACCTTGAGAATTTTTACCTTCAGATCGATGACCCTTTTAATCCCAGTACGAGCACTTCATATTCAAAAGTATTATTAGTGCACTTGAACTCTAGACAGCATGAAGGGATATGCTTCTTGTTGCATGGGTCCTTAAGTACACAACCAACTATAGGGCTGCCTTGCATCTTTGAACCATCAAAATAAAGAGTCTAAATATCATGAGCCACTAAATTGCTTCCTATACTACTATTAATATTATTATGTACATCTGTATTACATGATTCATTTGCACCAGCTGGAGAACAAGGAAGGAGCTCCAACTGTGTATTTGGTGGAACGGGTGATGGTTGTGCCTCATAACACTCAAGGTCAGTCTCAAGGAAATAATTTCCGAATATTAGATCAACAAAATCAACAAGCTCGTTGTGGCCCTCAACTGGTGTCACATTGTGTTTCATATACGACTCACTTTCCACTCGAATATGGTTATTCTTGGTCTTATAAGGAAGCCATAGATGTGACCAGTTTGTCACAAAATTCCCTTGTAATTTTCTATACCAGTCTCTTTTGAGGAGTACACCATAGGCTTCTGGTATGTCCACAATTACAATATTTATATGCTGATGAAATCGATCATCTTTAGATAATCTAATAAGCACATTCTTGAGTTCACTAATAGCTTGGATAATAGATTTGTCTAGTTGAATAATTTATGCATTAGTTTTGTCCCATTTAGCATTTATTTTCTTTGCAACAGATAGTGGAATTACATTTACAGATGCACCTAAATCGATTAAATAATTATGTACATTATAATTAAAAATTTCAAAAGTAAATAAAAATGGAGAGCATAGAGTGTTAGCTTCTAGTGTTATAGCATTAACTACATATTCAAGGGGACCAAATGCGTTACCAAACACATTTTGAGAGGAAGAAGTTTTATCACCTGACAAAGGTTGTGAAAATGATTGGATGATAAGTTCACGTTGGCCTGCAATCTTTGCAAGCTCATAGATGGAAATGTTGGCTCGTGTTTTCTTCAAATATTCCAATATATTATAATCAATCGTTTCACCTCTAGCAGGCCATGATGCAGTATCTGGAGGAGTGGATTTATTTGACACTTCTAGAGTGGTGGACTTACTCTTGGTGCCATACGAAGTTTTCTTGGAATTAATTGCATTTCCAAACTTACCCTATGCATTCTGAGAAGGATTAAATGGTGGTTAGATTCTTCTTAACAATTTCTCCCTCAATTTTTGTCTTGTCACCTCCTAATCATAAATGGGCCCTTTACTCCTTAAACTGTATTGACCATTTTGATTATGAGGAGGGGCATCACTTTGTGGTGGATCTTCATCATTATTCTAGTCAACGTTGTATATATATTCAAATGCATTAACTGCATGTCCAATACCCTTGTTTTCTTTAGCTTTTGTAGGTTACTCTATTTATTCTGCGTGTTCCTCCTACTCATATGCTAACATGGAGTCCAAAATGTGCTCAACCAGAGTGTTCATGTTGTGGTTCCACTGTGGGCATGCCTTTTCTGAGTGATATTCCTAGTGGAAATAACAATAATTATCCATGTCGATACTTTCCATGTTCATCAAAACATTCAAGATTTGGGAAGACTTGGAGGGATGATTATTGCTATTATTATTATTCCTTTGAAATGGGAAGGACTTGGGAGGCTTGATGTTAGTATAAGTCTTGCTTGACATTTTGTTTAGTTCTGAAATTTCAGAAGTAATTATTTTCACCATCCTAGTCAAGCTTTCAATATCTGATGATTCCTTATCATTATCCTTAATTGAATAAGGCTGATACCTCTTAATGGTTTCCTTGGAGACTTTTGATTCGCTATCATCCATAATAACTCAAATTGTGCACAACTCCTTCTCAATGGTGATTGCTTCCGCAAAATTTAGTGCCAATGTTTTCTTTGCAACTATTTTAACGAATTGGTAAATGTTAGTGGGAAAGGAAGCTATGTAATAATCAATATTGATTGAATCATGTGGTTGTGTTCCTGGGGAAAACCTGTTCAATATGCAATTGCAAATTTGGTTAAAATATTTCACTTTCTCTTCCCCCCCCCCCCCCCCATCTTGATGTTTTTGAGCTCTTTCAGTAACATGGCGAGAGTGTTGTCATCAACAAATTTCTTGAGAAACAACTTATTAAATTTCCTCCAAGTATGGATTGAATTGACACGTAGACTATGGTACCATGTTTCTACTCTACCTTCTAATATATAAGGGAGAATTCTGCAAGCAACATCATCCTACCTCACCTCCAATATTCGTAGATGATGTCTTCGTCTTCTTGTTTGGATCATACTTTGATAACAAATTTTCTATATGTATAGGCCTCATGTAATATTCCCAATTATCTATTGCTAGTTGGAATATTATAATTTCTCCATTTTTCAGTTAGAAGAATAAAAGGGGTAAGGAGAACCCTTACATCTCTTGAATAGCAATAAAACAATCCCAATGTGAAAGGGGATCAGAATAGGAGGGAAAATAAAGCCACCTTGGTGTGAAAGGGGGCAATGCAGGTGAACTAGATACAGTTGACCAAGTCAACAACGCTGCTACAAGAGGAGGGAAACTAGTAAGGACAATGCAATTTTGAAGGAGTAATCTTTTCAAGGAAGTCACCTCATTAATGAGTGGGGTTAGGGGTGAGGAGGCTCACCAAGGATAAGAAGAAGGGGATAAAAGCAAGGAAGGCATTCAATATTCATCTATGTTTGGTCTTTTGACTGCTTGCATGCTTCAGCTGTTTAGCTGTGGTTGCAACACTGTTTAGTGCAAGGGATACTCATGCGGGAATTCCATCCTCTTCCTTGGATCAACTTGTTTAAGGGATCAAAGGGGAAGGTTCTGAGCTAAATTTCCACCATATGACTTAGGGTCAAGCAGTCACCAACATCAACAGTGCAGTCTCTTCCAGAAACTGCGTCTTTTCTGAAGGTGAAGCAGTGGCAGGGTTGAATCCCTTGATTTTGTGCTAGTACTTGAGGAGAAGGTGTCTATTTCTCTCTGGAAAGTCTAATAAGGAGGGCCTTTGGCCATTTTATGTATTTATCAGCTATTTCATGTTATATTCATTCATATCAAATACATAGTTGTAGTAGACTGCGTGATTTTCTGCAGTACTTCCTTTTATACTTGTGTAATGTCGGAAACCCTTGCGGGTTGTCTTATTTCTTGTATAAAAGAGGTTAAATCTCCATTTCTTGGCTCTATGATTAATATAATCTCTAGATATGTATTTATTCACAATTTTCTGAAGAAAACCTCATATGAATTACGCTATTGCAGTATTCAGAAATTCTGTTGAAAGTCATGGGATTGGGGTGTTTTTAAGCTATATTGAGCTAGGGAGATCTGTTTAATGTAGCTAGGATGATTTGTTTCTGATGCCATTTGGTACGTGAGGTACATACAACATATATAAGAGGATCCAAGTCCTGCTTCATGTTTCCATAGCATAATTTTCTGAATACAACATTTTCACTGACCATAGTGCAACAATTCCTGAAAAGGAATATTACAATGGTATTGGAGCTCTACTATTGGCTCAGATTGTGGAGATAATCTATTTACAGTATGGAGGAGAAATATATTTCAAAACTCCTACTTAAAACCATGAAAAACATTGCAAGGGACCTCAAGGAGATGAGTCATAAAGGGGATTCTATAGGGTTTTGCCATGAGGCAAGCACCAACACTTCACATGGCATGGAACATTCAGCTGCACCACAACACTCTACCATGCCTTCATTCCTATCTGGGGAAGATGAGGAGGAAACCCTGGGTAATTTTTTTTAGGAATATGAATCCCAATCTCAGAAGTTCAAAGAACACTTGAGCTTTCAGAAGTTTTGCCGGATCAAGGATGGGAGGAGAGTTAATTCTCATCAAAAGAAGGGAATTTTTATGTAGGGATCATACCTATAGTGTAGTATGGGAAGGTTCTTCTTACATACATATGATGGAACACCTAAGTGTACAGCCAAGGCTTGGGTGGAGAAGCTGGACACTTATTTTCAGCTCAACAAGGTTTCTGAAATAGAAGCCATCAAAATAGCTGCGCTGCACTTAGAAGGGGAGGCTCATGAATGGTGATTTCATTGATTAACCACACTTGGGCACAATCACATCACTTCATACTCAGTATTTACCAAAATACTAGTAGAAATATTTGATCCAAGAGATTCAGAAGCCCATTTTGTCAAGTTAACCAAGCTCAAACAGGAGGGAGATCTTGAAGACTATATTGTTGAATATTTTCAGCTTTCAGTGACGGTATCCAACCTCACTATGAGCTAGAGACTTACAACACACCTTTCCCAGGGCAAGAACATTACTGCAGCAAGATACTTCTTTAGGGCCAAAGCAGACAATCCTTATTCATGATTTGAAGGAAGAATGTGTTGCAGGGAAGGCACATTATATTGAGACCTTCTCCAAGGAATGGGAGGAAGCCAACGCTGTACCATCCATAAAATACTTTGCTCCAAGAGGGGGAACTATTGCAGTGTTAAGAGGGGTCCCAAAATATCTGACCTTGAGGGTAAGAGGTACTGTTATGGGGCAAAGAGTGTCTGTGCTGATAGATAGTGGAGCAACTCATAATTTCATTGATGCACAACTAGTATAGAGGAGAGGGATCAACATGGAGAAGTTTGAAGGATTCTCAGTCCTGCTTCCAGGAGCTAGGACCCTGCAATGTGCCAAGTATGTTCTGGCACTATCCATTACCATGGGGACCTACACATTAACAAACCACTTCTTTGTGGTTGATATTCCAGACACCAATATCATATTGGGGGTCTAGTGGTTAATCACTCTTGGGAGAGTTACCACTGATTGGAAAACTTTGGAGATGGAATGGATAGAAGGGAAGAGTGGTCAGCATCAGAAGATCAAGGGCATAAACACATACCCTCCTCAGATTGTTTCATCATAAATAATGGAAGCAGATCTGGGTAAAGGAGATATAGAATGGGTAGTGGAGCTGCATCTATCAAAAGCAGGGGGCAAGGATTCACTAGTGCATCCAGAAAATCTCTTTTGGATCAGTATTCTACAGTATTTGGAGATATTCCACCAGGAAGGCCTCCTGACCAGGGGTTTGAACACACCATTGAGTTGGAGCAAGGAATCCAAGCAGTAATCACCACTCCTTATAGGCACCCCAAGGCTTATAGGGATGAGATTGAGAGGGCCATCCAAGAGCTGCTAGCTCTAGGACACATCAGGCCTAGTACTAGTCCTTTTGCTTCTTCAGTGGTCTTGGTAAATAAGAAGGATGGCACATTGAGGATGTGTATTGATTATAGAGCCTTGAACAAGAAGACCATGAAGAACAGGTACCCCACACCTAGGATCGATGAACTACTGGATGGGTTGAGGGGATCTAAATAATTCTCCAAGATTGATTTGAGATCTAGGTATCATCAAAACAAGGTGAGGGATTAGGATATCCCCAAGACAACGTTCATATGTCACTACGGGAATTTTGAATTTTTGGTGATGCCCTTTGGATTGATCAATGCCCCAACAACTTTCCAATATTGCATGAACTACATCTTTCGTGGTCATTTGAGAAAGTTTGTATTGGTATTCTTTGATGATATTCTTATCTACAACCGCACTTGGGAGGAGCATCTGCAACATATTGAGACAATTTTACATATTCTCAAAGAGCAGCAATTCTATGCCAAGCTCTCCAAATGTGAAATTGGCTTCATAGAGATGCTGTATTTGGGTCACATAATAGGAGTGGATGGAGTAAGGGTGCATGAGGAGAAGATCTGGGCTATTAAAGATTGGCATGAGCCCAGGAATGACACAGAACTCTGGGGGTTTGTTGGCATATGCACTTATTACCAACAGTTTGTGAAAGGGTTCTCACAACTAGCAGCACCACTCACAAACTTGACCAAGAAGGGAGCTTTCCATTGGACATCTACAACACAGAGGGCTTTTGATAAGCTAAAAGAGGTAATGAGTAGCTGTCCTGTATTGGTTTTGCCTGATTTTTCTCAACCTTTTGTTCTAGAATGTGATGCATTAGGTGAAGGAATTGGAGCAGTCTTGATGCAAGGAGGGCATCCTATAGCCTTTGAAAGCAGGAAGCTACTTCCTCATGAAATGTTACACCCCATCTATGATAAATAAATGTTGGCTATCATGCATGCATTAGCCAAGTTCCGATAGTACTTGGTGGGGAATAAGTTCAAGGTGAAGACTGACCATAACAGTCTTAGATTCTTCCTTGAACAGAAGCAACTCCAAGGGAGACATCAAAAGTGGGTGAGAAAATTCCAAGCATATGACTTTGAATATGTCAAGGGGAAGAGCAATGTGGTGGCTGATGCTTTATCCAGGAGACCTACAACACTGTCCTTGAGACCTACAACACTGTCCTTGAGGGGTATGGATGCAGATTGGAAGGCTCAACTTTTAATTGAGTATTCCAAAGATGAATTTGCATGTGAGATACTTGATGGAATGGTATCGGATGAGAGGTATAGGGTGATGGATGAGATTATCTATTACCGAGACCGGATCTTCTTGGCTAAGAATTCCAAACTCAAAGAGAAGATCTTACTAGCATCACATGATTCCCCACTTGCAGGGCATCAAGGCTTCACAAAGACTTATAGGGCCATAAGAGAGAGATTCTCATGGAAGGGTTTCAAAGAGGATGTGCTCCAACATGTCAAGGAGTGCACAATTTGTCAGCAAAACAAGGGAGAACACACCCACCCTGCTAGGTTATTGCAGCCACTACCTATTCCGGATGGGAAGTGGGAAAGCATCTCTATGGAATTCATCACCGACCTACCGACAATACATGGTAAGGATTGTATCTTTGTAGTTGTTGATAGACTAAAAAATTACTCTCATTTATTTTCCATTTCTACACATTATACTGCTTCACAGGTGGTTGATCTTTTCTTCAAAGATGTATTTAGACTCCATGGTCTCCCAAGGACCATAGTGAGTGATTGGGACAACCGCTTCATGGGTGGCCTTTGGAAAGAACTTTTCCGGTTAGTGGGGACTGAATTGACACCAAGCACTAGCTATCACCCGCAAAATGATGGACAAAATGAGATAGTGAACAAGTGGCTGGAAGGCTACTTGAGAAACTATGTTGCAGGGCAGCAGAGGGCTTGACTGCATTGGCTCCACTTGGGGGAGTATTGTTACAACACCACTCACCATATGTCTATTGGTATGACTCCATTCTGGGCCTTACATGGGTATGATGCACTATAATTTGCTGATGTTATGTTTGGGGAAAGTAAGGCTCCAAGAGCAAAGGAATGGATTAATGAGAATCAGGACATACTTAGAGCCCTTAAAGACAACATTACTACAACCCAAAACCAACAGAAGATATATGCAGACCGTGGTTGGGTAGAGAGACAATTTGAGGTGGGAGATCTAGTCTATCTGCGTCTTTAGCCTTATAGACAGTCTACACTCAAGGAGAAGGGAACTGAGAAGCTCAAACCATGTTTCTATGGGCCATACAAGGTGATCAATTGTGTTGGTAAGGTAGCATATGAGCTGGAGCTTCCTAAAGGGAGAAAGATCCACAATATTTTCCATGCCTCTTGCCTCAAGAAGGCCATTGGGATAAATGTAGTTGCCAACATGGATCTCCCCCCCATTGATGATGAGGGCCACCTAATTTTGCAACTAGAAGCAATCTTAGACACAAGGGAGAGGCAGCTAAGAAGCAGAGTTATCAAGGAATCTATGATTCGATGGAGGAATCTACCAGATGTGGATGCCACTTGTGAAGGAGAGAAGATCTTGCAGCATCCTTCTTTGCTGTTGCTTGAGGACAAGAAAATTTTGAGCAGGGAGGAATGTAATATTCCCAATTAGCTATTGCTAGTTGGAATATTATAATTGCTCCATTTTGCAGTTAGAAGAATAAAATGGGTAGGGAGAACCCTTAAATCTCTTGAATAACAATAAAATAATCCCAATGTGAAAGGGGATTAGAATAGGAGGGAAAATAAAGCCACCTTGGTGTGAAAGGGGGCAATGCAGGTGAACTAGATCTAGTTGACCAAGTCAACAGTGCTGCTACAAAAGGAGGGAAACCAGTAAGGACAACGCAGTTTTGAAGGAGGAATCTTTTCAAGGAAGTCACCTCATTAATGAGTGGGGTCAGGGGTGAGGAGGCTCACCAAGGATAAGAAGAAGGGGATAACAACAAGGAAGAAATTCAATATTCATCTATGTTTTTTCTTTTGACAACTTGCATGCTTCATCTATTTAGCTGTGGTTGCAGCAATGTCTAGTGCAAGGGATTCTCATGTGGGAATTCCATCCTCTTCCTTGGATCATCTTGTTTAAGGGATAAAAGGGGAAGGTTCTGAGCTAAATTTACACCATCTGACTTAGGGTCAAGTAGTCACCAACATCAACAACGCAGTCTCTTCCAGAAACTGCGTCTTTTCTGAAGGTGAAGCAGTGGCAGGGTTGAATCCCTTGATTTTGTGCTAGTACTTGAGGAGAAGGTGTCCATTTCTCTCTGAAAAGTATAATAAGGAGGGCCTTTGGCCATGTTATGTATTGATCAGTTATTTCATGTTATATTTATTCATATCAAATACAGATTTGTAGTATACTGCGGATTTTCTACAGTACTGCCTTTTATACTTGTGTACTGCCGGAAACCCTTGCCGGGTTGTCTTATTTCTTGTATAAAAGAGGTTAAACCTCCATTTCTTGGCTCTATGATTAATATAATCTCTAGATCTGTATTGATTCAAAATTGGCTGTAGAAACCCTCATATGAATTACGCTATTGCAGTCTTCAGAAATTCTGTTGTTGAAAGTCATGGGATTGGGGTGTTTTTAAGCTATATTGAGCTGGGGAGATCTGTTTAATGTAGCTAGGATGATTTTTTTCTGATTCCATTTGGTATGTGAGGTCCATACAACATATATAAGAGGATCCAAGTCCTATTTCATGTTTCCATAGCTTAATTTTCTGAATACAACGTTTTCATTGACCATAGTGCAGCAATTCCTGAAAAGGAATATTACACATCATATGAAGATTATATGAAAGAGAAAGTGGCCCTTGGGCCATCCAATCCAAGTCCCGTCTAGCCATGTTATCATCTTTGTGTCCCTCCTCCTTTTCAGAATCTGAGGAATCTTCTCCTTCACCATCTAATCCATAAAAAAACGTCATCGGAAAGAACAACTTTGTCATCATACCCTTCATTAAGAGGTGGAATATGATATTGATGCAATGTATTATCTGTGGATTCTACTAACTCTTCAAGGGTGGAAAAAACAAAAAATTCCACTCTAGAAACTAATAAACCTGTACAAGTTGTTTCTTTCCTCTTCAGAAAATGTGGGAGATTTTGCACTCCAATAATTAATCTAATAGCCTTCATATCAACGAGTTATAGGTCGAAGTGCCCAAATTTGTTCGTAAGTAACTTCGCAAGTCATTTATGGGCTAGACTGAGAATATCCTCCTACTTCAGGAATATGAGTCATGATGGTGCTCAGAATATTGATACATTGTCTAGAAGATGAATGATTTGGGTATGCTGAGTGATTAGGCATAAAAAGCCGACGACCCTCCTTCTAGCGCCATAATGTTGACAGTGCTGGATATCTCCAACATACAAGGGATCTTGATAATATAAGGTCCAAACTAGACCCCACACCATTTGGTGTAGGAGTCTCATCCAGAATATGAACCAACTGCAGTTTACTTAAAGATATGCATTGGCTTTAGCTGTCAACACGAGAGAGAAGTGAAAATGTCCTTTTGAATGAGCATGCGAGTGTGCCTTGTGAATGTTTGATTACAAATGTATCAAAGTTATCTTACTGTGGAGGGGAAAATGATGTGAGCCTTTAAGAGAGAAGTAATAGTACTACCCTAATGGAGACACACATAAATGAGAAAGAATCATCCAAGATCAAGCGAAATAGTTCACAAGGATGCGATGATTGTTATAAACATAAAAACACATTTCCAATAAGTAAGCATCGAAGTAATTGAAATAGTTCAATTACTCTAGTAAGATGAAATAAAACATGAATCATGAACATTCAAATAATAGTCTTAAAAAAATTCAAAATCCATGTGTGAAAATATGTTGGCATGGAAGGCCTTGATATCAAGAAAAAGTCCCGAGATATATAAATACAATGAACACCACTAGCTCCAATAATGGAGTGTTAGAGCCAATACTTTCTCCCCAAAAGTACTCTTTGTCTCTCTAATGCCTTCTGGGAGAATCCAAGGTTAAATTTCCTTTACATGAGAAATGACGATCCCTTTATAACTTGAGGCATGCCCTTTCTCATGACTTTTGAATTTCCAACTTGTAGTGACCTTTGGACTTCTACAACCTTTGGAATTCCAAATGAATTTTGGAATTACATACGACTTTTGGTATTGCATGTCTTTTGGAAATCCATGGCTCTTTAGTTCATACATGAATCTTAGACTTCTAATTATTTTTCTTTACAATGATTACAATAATACATCATGACTTTCCACATCATCATGTGTGATGAGAATGTGACATGTCACTATATTTGACGACTGGCACTAATAGTGACTGATGAAACCAACTTTCTCTAGTGGTGACATGGATGCCACTGGTATCTTCATTCTTCATGCAACTTCAATCGTTAATTTCCTCACTCTCCAAAGGGTGTTTGATCCAATGGAGTCTTCAGAGTGCTTTGGTCATCAAGATTCAAGTGTGCTCTTCATTCTTTCCATGCTTCCTTTGTTTGTTCTCTTTGACTGATAGTCCTCATGCATGCTTTCTATGTTGCTCCTAGGATACTTGCATCTGCAATCACTCATGAAAATCAACCATAAGTGATCCAGGTGGATATTGGTGGCCACCCGCCTATTCCACTTGGGGCCCCACCATTGCCTCTTTAAATTATTCAGTTTCGGCACAACTTACTATTTTTAGCATTTTTTTGGGTCCTGAACTTCCGGAGCCGTTTTGAGGCCCTAAACGATGTTTTTTGGGCATTGCGCCTCCAACAAGTATCATTCCATTATGGAATGGATATTTTTGGTGAAAGTTATAGTCCTTGGATAGATCTTTCTAATAATGTACCATGTGCGTCAAACGGAGATAATATGCCAAAGTTACGTCCCTGGGAAGTTGAAACACCAATTTACCCAAACGAGGCCCATAGTTTTGGCACTTCATCTCCTAGGGTTAGGTTTTTGGATGTTTAGAGTTCTCCATTGTTTCTCAATAATAAATAGGCCCTCGAGCCTCATTGTAACTCAGTTCAGAGGCCTGTAGCCGCCACATCTCTTCTCAGAGATAGCTACCAGTGCCCTAGCTAGTTTTATTTCCATTCTGTCTGTAAGCAAATTTTAGTTCTTCGATATTAATGAAATGAAGTGTTATTTCCGCTGCATCTCTGTATTTATGGTTATGTGTTTATTTTTTTGCGTTCCTGCATAAATCCGGATCAGTGGTATTAGAGCGGGCTGCTTTTTCTCAATCTTTCTTTGCATGTCCCCAACGAGGTCGGGGTATAAGGAGCTAGGGCTTGATCTAGTGGAACCTTTGCAAGATCAGCCTCGCAAACCTCGACGGACGCCCATGGGGGACAAAAAGAAAGATGAGGGAGCAGGAGATCCTATCAAAATATTGCTCGAGGAGGCCCTCGAAAAACAAAGGAACGCGATGATGGATAGCTTTGCTCAGATCCTTCAACGGCTGCCCACCGGCGGCGCATTTGCATCCAGTAGCCACTCTGGAGTTGCGACTCCCTTTAAGGTACAAGTAAATTTTGACATTCCCATATTTGAGGGTCAAATAGACGCAGATGCCGTAGATAGATGGTTGAATCTATTAGAAGGATATTTCTCTGTTGATGACTTTTCAGACCGGGAGAAGATTATTTTTGCACTCCTCAAAGCTACCCCCCATGTTAAGGACTGGTGGGAAACCTACTGTGAGAACAAGGACCAGACAAAACCCTCTCTGTTCTCGGCCGTACCAGCTTGGAATTATTTTTGAGACGCCATCAAGGAACAATACTATCCCGTGGGGAGCTATAAGGACAAGTACATATAATGGACCACGCTGCGACAACAAAGGGATCAAGATGTGCATGAGCTGACGAATCTGTTCCATACCTTGCGCACAAAGTTGTGTATCAAAGATTCAGAGAAACATCTGGTGCTAAAGTATCGTAGCTGTCTGCACAGATACATTTAGGAGGAAATGGAGTTCTTCGCCATCTCCTTGCTTGGTACGGAATACCGGTATGCTGCCAAGATTGAGCAGAAATTCAAACAGAAGAAGTGAGACTTTGGATTTGCGAATCAAAAGCAAGGGAAAGGTGCTTCCAAACAGCAGAACAAAGGATAGAGCCAAGGCATGACGGCTAAAGACAACCCGTCGAAGCCACAAGAAAAGAACAACACCGCAAAGCCAAAGAAGGACACGGGAAAGTGGTGTGAGTTCCATAAGAGCTCCACTCACAACACAAGTGAGTGTCGGGCCAAGCAGTCGCTAGTGGCCGAGATGAGGGCTTCTGAGTCAGATGCATAATCCGACTCCGAATCAGAACCTGAAAAGGGGAATGAAAAAGGGAAACAGATTATTGATGCGGAGCCCAACGCCACCGTTGCCACTACAAAGGTCCAGAAGGAGGAACCGGAAGATCCAGAGGAGGAGGAACGTCTCTTCCACTCCCAGATGTGGGTAAAGGGCTCCCCTGTACAGTTCATTGTCGACAATGGGAGCCAAAAGAACCTCATTTCAGCAGACGCCGTGAAGCGGTTGGGCTTGCCGACCACAGCTCACCCACCTCCATACACCATCGGGTGGCTTCACCAAGGACGAGATCTCCGCGTCAGCCAGCAGTGCCGCCTTCCCTATAGCATCAAGCCCTTCACGGATGAGGTATTATGTGACGTTGCTCCTATTGATGTTTCTGATGTATTATTAGGACAACCATACTTGTGGAAGCGTCATGTTGTGTATGAGTCTCGACCTCGTGTTGTTATTGTTACTTTTGGAAATAAGTTGTACAGGATACCAGAGGTACCACCTCCTGCCGCTATCTCTTTGGTTACTGCAAAACAATGCAGTAAGCTCATTTCCCAAACCAGGAAATTCGTTTTCCTGATGATCCGCCCCCAGGGCAAGAAGAAGACCGTGGCCACGACCTCCAGACAGGGCCCCTCTGCACGACAACAACAAATGGATAAGGTCGTGGAGGAGTACGGGGACATCTTCACCTCACCCACAGGGGTTCCTCTGCACTGCCAGGTCAAGCACCCGATTGATCTGACCCCAGGTGCGCCACTACCCAATGGAACGATCTATCGACGCTCTGTTCTGGAAAATGATGAAATCAAGAGGCAGATTCAGGAGCTGTTGCAGAAAGGTCACATCAGACCAAGTTCATCGCCCCGTGGGAGCCCGATCGTGTTGGTACAAAAGAAGGATGGGACGTGGAGACTCTGTATTGACTATCGGGCGCTGAACAAGATCACTGTCCGGAATAGGTACCCAATCCCATGGATTGATGACCTTCTGGACCAACTCCAAGGTGCAAAATATTTCAGTAAGATCGACCTGAAGTCTGGGTATCACCACGTACCAATTGAACCCTCTGATGTGTGGAAGACTGCCTTCAAAGCTAAGGAAGGCCTTTTTGAATGGCTGGTCATGCCTTTCGGGTTGACGAATGCTCCCGCAACCTTCATGAGGATGATGGATGAAATCTTGCGGCCATTCACCAACTCATTCGTAGTGGTGTACTTGGATGACATTCTGATCTTCAGCAAGACTTGGGAAGAGCACCTTCATCACATCCGACAAGTCCTCCAAACACTGCGGCAACACAAGTTGTGTGCCAATTTGGAGAAGTGCACGTTTGGCATGACCCAGGTTCAATATCTGGGATACATTATTGATGAAAGGGGGGTGCATGTGGATCCAGGCAAGATCCAAGTCATTCGGAATTGGCCAGCCCCGACTACTATAACAGAGCTTCGCAGCTTTCTGGGTCTTGCTAATTTCTACCGTAGATTCGTGCTGGGATTCTCTCATATCACTTGGCCCTTGAGTCAAGTCACCAAAGGAGGAGCGAGAGCAAAATTCTTTTGGTCGGAACCCCAACAGAAGGCGTTCAAAGAATTGAAAAATCGCCTCTGTTCTGCCCCAGTGCTCACCTTACCAGACTTGCAGCAGCCATTTGAGATCGAGACAGATGCCTCTGACTATGCTATTGGGGAAGTTCTTACTCAATAGGGACATCCAGTGGCATATCACAGTGAGACATTGTCTGAGACAGTTCGCAAGTATCCCACCTATGACAAAGAAATGTATTCCATTGTGCAAGCCTGTCGACAATGGAAGCATTACATTTTTGGGAAGGAAACAATCATCCACACAGACCACCGGCCCCTGCAGTTCATACAGACACAAGGGAAGTTGCAGAATGATCGCCATCAGAAGTGGTCCACATATCTGCAACAGTTTCATTTGAACATTAAGTACAAGAAGGGTAGCACCAATCATGTTGCAGACTGCCTCAGCCGACCACCGATCGTGGCGCTCACCACCGTGCTCAACTCTTGTGGGCACGAGACTTCTGATTGGCCGCTTCTCTATGAGAGTGACCCAGAATTCGGCCACACTTACAAGGCACTCTTGGGGGGCACGCAAGTTCCAAATTTTCACCTCCAAGATGCACTTTTATGTAACCTGGGACACCTTTGTGTTCCTTCAAGCGAGCGTGCCAAGATGATATGGGAAGCACACTACAGTCGAGTCGCTGGGCATTTCGGGGTCGAGAAAACAGTAGCAATACTACAGAAGTATTTCTATTGGCCGAACCTTCGAAAGGATGTCGAGAAGCACATCATATCCTGCACTGCTTGTGCCATTGCCAAACCGACCATCAAGAAGCAAGGCCTATATACTCCACTACCTACCCCTAGTCGACCGTGGGAATCCATCTCCATGGATTACATGTCGGGCCCGCCTTCTACTAAGAATGGAAATGACTGTGTTTTTTGTGTCATGGACATTCTCAAGATGGGCCACTGCGATGCCCCAGCAGAATATCATGTTGGTGTTTACCTGCGAAATTTCTTTGAATTGGGTGAAAAATTTCAATCCCATGTTCGTCATATTAGGATCTTATGTTGCAGTTCTCAACATTATTTCCACCAGCCTCATTTGTTGCTGGATACCAAGCTCACCAAGTCCACAGCTTTCCATCCCCAAACAGATGGCCAGACAGAGGTCGTCAACAGAATGATTGTACACATTCTGCGCATGTACAATTCAAAGCATCCACGCACATGGGACGAGAGCCTCCCTTATGTAGAACATAGTTATAATCGTCTCTACAAAGCCATGACCAACAGAACTGTGTAATGGGATTCAAATCCACTATGTCCTATTGCCGTAGCCATATACCATTTGTAGTCGTCAGCCATCACCATGTCCGCCTCCGAAGTTGACAAAGCATAGCTTCATCGAGCGCATCTAACACATCTCAACAAACCATATATTGACAGAAAGCTAATACAAGTACAAGCAATGCTATGATCAACACTGTGCCAGGTACAACTTCCAAAAGCAGTATGGCTACATTTGCGTAAGGAGCGCCTCACTGGACCCCACCGCAAGCTTCCCGTCCGGGATATAATAGCAGACCATCACCAAAGCTATTGGGAACAATGGGAAACAATGCCTTCGAGCTCGCATTCCACCATTCCTTGGTCTGCACCCGCCCCTCACGTGTGGATCGCCTTCGTCCTTACTTCCCACCTCTACTGGACACCTCAGACATTGCAGAACAACTCACATCAACAGAGTTAAACCCAGACTGCATGGAATAGGCCACCACAGATTGTATCATGGACATGAAAATAAAGAGCACTCGCCAACAGAATATCCAACTGTATTGGGTTGTCAAAGCTGGCCAACTCCTGCACCAAGGCAAGTGGTTCACCAAGGACCAAGTTCAACAGAAGTTTCCTCATCTCATGGAGGAACTCAACGCAATGGGGACCATTGCTTCCTAAGGGGGGAGGAATGATCCAGGTGGATATTGGTGGCCACCCGCCTATTCCACTTGGGGCCCCACCATTGCCTCTTTCAGTTTTTCAGTTCCGACACAACTTACTATTTTTAGCAGTTTTTCGGGTCCTGAACTTTCAGAGCCGTTTTGAGGCCCTAAACGAAGTTTTTTGGGTATCACGCCTCCAATGAATATCATTCCATTTTGGAATGGATATTCATGGCGAAAGTTATAGTCCTCGGATAGATCTTTCTAATTATGTACCATGTGCATCAAACAGAGATAGTATGCCAAAGTTACATCCCTGGGAAGTTGAAACACCAATTTACCCAAACGGGGCCCATAGTTTTGGCGATTCATCTCCTAGGGTTAGGTTTTTGGATGTTTAGAGTTCTCCATTGTTTCTCAATAATATATAGGCCCTCGAGCCTCATTGTAACTCAGTTCAGAGGCCTATAGCTGCCACATCTCTTCTCAGAGATAGCTACCATCACCCTAGCTAGTTTTATTTCCATTCTGTCTATAAGCAAATTCCAGTTCTTTGATATTAATGAAATGAAGTGTTGTTTCCGCTACATCTCTGTATTTATGGTTATATGTTTATTCTGTTGCGTTCCTGCATAAATCCGGATCAATAAGCTTGAAAATCTCATATTCTACCATGTTTTATGCTTATTTTCTGTTCATGCCATTTTAGTGCACTCAAGAGGGACAAAAAGAGATTCTAGGCACACTTTGAAAGGCTGAAGAGTTGAAGGGGAAAGGATTTATGGCTTTGGTATGCACTCAAGAGAGGGATAAAATCAAGGAAAGGCACATGGCACAAGTCCAAAGTATGAATGGGAAGGCTTCGGGCTTCCCAAGTGCACTATGCACTCAAGGGAGAGATGGAAGGGCTAAATAATGAAGGTTTTAGGCCTTCGGGGTGCACTCATGTGCTCAAGAGGCCCAAGAGGGCACTTGGCTCAATTTTTAAGGTTGAGGGGATAATATTTGTGCCTTTAGAGTGCACCCATGCACTCAAAGGGTCTGGAGGGCACATGGCGTATTGGGGAAGGTTGAAGGAATAAGCTTAAGGCCTTCAGGGTGCACTCATGCACTCGAGGAGTGCGCAGTTCAGAGAAAGGAAGAAGAAATAGGATTAAGGAGTGCACTTTATTCTCTTGGAGGGTTCATGGCACACTTTTGAACAATGAAGGATCCCCAATCAAGGCTTCAAAGTGCACTCATGCGATCTTGGACTCAATGGGTGTGCTTTGAACAAAATATTTGTCTAAGTTTGAGATATAGGATGAGGGGTGAACAAGATGAGTTTAGAAATAAAACCATGTGTGATACATACAAAAAAATTGAGAAAAATTAGACAAACTTGAACAATGATAGATATACATCAAAATACCACTTTATACACATTCCCCAAGTACGACGAGTGAAGTTTGTGCGACTGCGACCCAAAAGTGTCATTTTTTAACAACAAGGATGTTATGATCATGAAATGCACCTAAATATGTTCTAATCAATGCAAAAACACTTGAGACCATTAAAGGTCACTTGAAACACATAGAATAACATGAGATGACAGTTGATGATCAAAGCGACACTAGGTACAACGGTCATAGTAGGATCCAAAAGTAAAATGTAATGAAATTTTGGAGGGTGTTGTAGAAAAAACAACAAGTTACAAGATATATTAGAGAATATACATTAGGGGTAAAAATTAGTAGGTGTTAATGGTTATAGTGGCTTGGGGTTATATCTGTTATGTGTTATACAATTTAGGGGTGATAAGGCTTTAACCTCATGGGGTTAGTAATTATAATGGTTATGGATTTAGGGTTAGCAATTAGCAGTGATAATAGTTATAGGGAATTTCGACAGGGTGTAGGGTATTTAAGTATTTTATGTTAAGGGATTAGGGATTAAGGGTTCATGGCGTAATGGTTCAGGGATTGGGGCTTAAGGGTTTAAGGGTATGTTATCACCTATTAATTTTTTAATAATGTTTTGCAAAAAAATTATAATTCAGGTCAAATTTTTTGAAGGCATATGTTATACATTGTGTTCATATACATGGTTATAGTTCCTTTTATAAAAAATATTGGGTTCCTAGACTCAATATCCAAGTCAGAGAAATTTTACTCAAACACATACCAAGCATCACATGTCGGACATGAATAACAACCAATACTAGGCACCCAAAATTGGAGTGTATATATATATATATATACTACGCGTCAAGATAGCATACATGAGCTAGAATATTTAAATAAGGACATGTATTTTACTATATCTCACATGGGATAGTTCAGAGTGGCGTTCTATTACATGGTTCAAAGGTCTAGATCACATGAAGGTGGAGATCAACGATGAATATGTGTTGCAGATTTTGAACGGGCCTAAATTATAAAACACCATTCAAATCCCACACTCACCAAGAAGAAAAATGCGTCCCTTAACAAATTCAGTGCGCGATTCTCTTATGGTGTTAAAGATTGTTCGTTTCTCATCTCTGCACTCTATTGGCACTGTTGATCTAGCAATTAGATTGAATCAATGGATACAACAATTTGGTACATATTAACTTTTTATCAAACACTTTATTTATAAATATTTATTTTTACTCGGTCAATACATAGTGATATGTAGTTCCTTATGGGTGAAAAGGGCTTTATCATTGGTGACAATAATGTTTTTTAAAGCCTCTAAGTTAACAATAATTCAACATTAAGGGTTGGTTTCCTTTTTTGTCTCAGTGTTTTAGCAGTCGAAAGAAAGGAATCCTTTAATAAAATTGTCTCCATCCACAAAATATATGTCCCAGATTAGAATAACCTAGTGGGTCAAGAATGGGATGTTTATGCCCCAATTTTTTCATGTACTAATCAAGAAAAGATCCCTCAATTGTTATTTCAACAGGATGAGGAAATTAGTAAGGGGTATAAAGTTTGGGAGTCATGTCTGCCATTGTGTATAGTTCCTCAGGTCTTTCATTTCCCTAAATTGTTCATATGGTGCTATAAAAATTCTTATGATTTTTTTAGATCAATAGTGTCCAATAAATATTCAAATATCCTCATTTCCTTAACTACCGAATTAGTTCTCAAGATGCAAGGGTCACAATATTTTAGTCTTATGAATGAAAAGAATGTAGAATTAAATGAAGAAACTATCATTCAAACCTTCATATCATTAGCCCCAAAAGCACAAATTACATTTTTCCAAAGTGTTCTAAATACTGAGACTTCTCTACAGTATTTAATCTACCCTATGAAATTAGAGTGGTTTGAAACTAGTGCAGATCATTTTCTCCATGATTAGTCAAATTTTAGGTTTCAATCATGATAAAAATATCACTGAAAGTTTCTTAGGTTTTTTATGGTCTTTGTTATTGTAGGTAAATTTCAATTATCCTAAATTTATAACTGAAGCAATGCATGAGAGATTGAGTAGTTTCAACACCATTCAGAGCTTCAGATATCAAGCCTATCTCATCTACTTAATTTTGGATAAATTCACTGATCAATTTCAACATGTTTTGGAACCAAAATGAATTACTTATTTTGGAGTAAGTTGAGTGATTCACATAGCATTTTGTCTTAAAAACCAATCAAAGGGTTTCTTCAATTTTGTTAACAAGTTCATATCCAAGGTGTATGTATTGATTCATTACGAAAAATTTCCAAGAGTACACCCAAAGCTAAACTTAATGTCTCCAACTAAGTTCAAGGTCCATAATAGGAGATTGGTTCTTATGTTAGGAATATACAATGATAAGGATTTATGGAGCAGAGGTTCAACCCTATAAAATACCTTCATTTTTAACTCCTAGGGTTTATGCTTTGGAGATATTAAGGAAAAAATTCAATTCAGATTTCATACATTTTAGAAGAAAGAATTTAACAATGTCTTTCAAATTTTCAGTAACAGTGGGACCTTTTACTATTAAGAATAAAGAAACCTCACAGATAATTGATCAATTTCTAGCTTGTTTCAATTTTGAATATGATGAAGCATGTCACTATTATCCTCATCATATCATGTAAGAAAAAAAAAAAAAGCTAAGAAGGATTGAATATAAACATCAGGGTAGTTTAAAAAAGGAAAGGCTAGAAAAAAAGCTGGAATGGTAAACCGTTGAAAATGTTGATCAAAATAAATTGGGAAATGAAGAAAATTGCTTTGAGAAATTAGAAGGAGTTTCAAAACAAGAACAAGAAAAGACAAAAATAATTACCCCGACCAAGATTGAAAGTTGAGATAAAAGGCCGTTTACCAAGGATATGATGCATATAGATGAAGAAGATGTCACTGAGGACGAAAGGAGAAGGAGGTGACAAGGTTCCTAGGAAAAATATTTGATGCTTGTAACTAATAAGTCAAAGGACATATCTTCTATAGGAGAGCCTGTTATTGAAATCCATGAGCAATATTCAACAAAAGTTAAGGTTGTTTAGTCAACAGATAAGGGACCTATATCAGTTGAAAATCTTATCACAACCTAATATAGTGAAATCAAACAACAAGGTTACCAGGATAGATAAGAGAAAGTTGAAAAACTTAAAAACAAATATCCTCCTCATTTACTTACTGTGGTAGATAACAAAGCCATATATTTAAATATAATAGAGAATGTTCCTAAAGGAATTAAATCTCATATAGGAGTTAAGGCCACTTAGTTCAAGTTGAATATGAATCAGTTTAATATTGTTGATAAAATTGATTTTTTCAAACAAGCAGTTAAAATCATTTGTACATATTTGGTTAACGAGTCCACTACAAAAGAAGAATTACAGTCAACTATGAATAAATTAGAGAATTAATTGAAGACATTGAAGGCATGAAACAAAGCTTTGCTAGTTGGAAAAGATGAATTATAAATAAATATTATGGAACTTGATGATGATGATGCAAGTAATGTTGAAGTTTAAAATTTAATAGAATCAAAAGATACAACAATCCAAATCCCAAAGAAAAAGCTAAAAATTCCACATGATGCTCGTCCTAAAACTCTAGAGCTTCCTACAGTACTCAAGGAAAATGAGGAATTGGAAAAAAAATTACAGGATGCTAAAGGAACCATTGGAGTATTAAGAAATCAAAATGAAGAGTTAAATCAAGAAGTTTAAGCAACTTCAAAATCACAGTTTGAACATATCTCAAGAGTTGATCTTGATATTGTATTATCCAAATAATTGGAAAAATTGAAAGTTAAAGATAGGGAGTGCAGAAAATTAAAAGAGGAGCTGACTAAATTAGAGAAAGATAATGAACAAAAAACACATGCCCTTGAGGAAGCTCTAGATAAACAAAAAAAAATAAAGGCATGATTAAAGTCAATGAACCTTGGTTTGTTTGATACTAAATATGTTATTTGTAACCATATTACCGTGGAACTTAAAATATTGAAGGATTATTTTATATAGGTTGAAGATGAAAAAGAATTGAAAAATTCTTGTTTCACTCAATATTGCATTTTTTAGAAGGATCTAGGAGACAAACCTATGAAAGCCATAAATGCGATAAGATTTCTTAACATAAGGACCAAACCTCAATTTATTTTTTTAGGAATATAAGATAGGGTCGACCTTGTCTTTCAAGCTAGAAAGTATATTGTGAAAGATGGCTTAATAAAGGACGTGATAGGAAAAGAAAATTATATGTTAAGAAAAGTATCAGGTTTTAAATATATCTTCCAAGATTTTTTTGTCATAGGTTTTACCAACCTTCGAGAATGATTAAGGATTTCTTATCCCAAATGAGGAATACGAAGTCAAGTTTCAAGAAAAGAGGAATGACATATCGCAATTCAATCAAACTTCTTCTAGTCTAATGGGGAAAAGCATTTTTGACCTAGAAAAATATTTTAATCTTCTTAATCAAACGAGAAGAGTCATAAATGATTTACCACCGATTTATTATTCTTTTCACACGGAATTTTATACTTTTTATAGAGATATGATAACAACATCATTCCCATAAAAAACCATCTGGAAGAGGATAACTTCATTCAACAAGAAAAGTATTGCAATGGTGGAATCTTCTACTTCAACTGATCGTGACTTATAGACAATCCCAAGATTTGTGCAACAAATTATATATTTATCTTATTTTTTTTTTGCTAATATTGGGTTTTTTCCCCATAGATTTTAGAACTAAATATTTTTTAAATTTGGTATAAATTCTATCATCATGATGAGGAAAAGGTTGGGATTTTGAGAAAAGAAATAATATTGTGTGTATGTAAATAGTTTTATCGCAAATTAATTAAAGTTTGTGAAGATCAAAAGTACCTGAGCAATTGAAACCATAGATTCAAGTGTTGGTATTTTTTAGGCTATTTTATTTAGTGATTGTTTCCTTTCAGTATTTCATTTGATGTGTTATCTTCAACGTTAAGAAAATGATTCATAATTCATCTTTGATTGTAATATTCCCACATTTTCACCTGATATTTGGAATATTAGAGTTCTTAGTTTTCTTAATGAATTAAGTAAATAAAAGGGTGGAGGGACCCACAATCCTCAATATGAATAAATATCCACTTTTTGTGTGTGAATGTGGACTAATTAAGCCGAGATCTACATGATGAGGTAGTTGAGAAACTACTAATGTGAATGGGATTGGAGATGATGTCTCATTAATTGAGATAGATCATGGAGGTTGATTTAGTCAACTAAGATCTTGAAGATGTCAAACAGAAGACCATGGGAAATTCATGATAAAGTGATGGATGATGTTGTGCAATCAAAGCACACATGATGGAGAGGGTGTAAATTGCATCTAGACATGATGGTTGATTTGGTCAAACAATGCAGTCAAACTTGGAGGATTTTGTCCACATGCACAACGCAGTCTAGATGAGGGCCAAGGCTTGGGAAGGCTCAAACATTATATAAAGAAGATGAAGGCAAGGATGAAGGCATGCTGATTATTTTTGATGTAAAGATATTTTCATATTTGGAATTGTCATGTGACATTACATTGCTCTCTCGGGCTGTTTAGCAGAGATTGTAAGTGTTGTTTAGCACAGGGTGTTCCTGGTCCGGAATCCCACCTGTTTCTTAAAGCAGCTCTAGAAAGAGTATTGTACTTCATTATACATCAGGAATTTGTGCCACATCTCTTTTCCTACTTTCTGCAGAACATCCATATTCAGAAATTGCAGATTTCTGAAGATCAGTTTGGAAGGTGGAAGTTGTCTTCAGTACTTCAGATGGAGAACTGGTGAAGGTTTATTCCCATCACTCCGGGCTTATAGATCAGCTTCCCAGAGCTTCATTACAGATCTGGCGTCAAGCCAAAAGTTATTTACCTCCTAGCAGCAGTATTTCCTTCAGGAATTACGCTGTCCAATTTGCAGATCCAAAAGGAGGAAGGAAGTTACTAGCATTTCAGCTAGTAACCCTGTGAGGGATCCTTCCCTCACATTTCCATCAGTCTTACCATCATCCTGGAGTTTATTGCAACAATTTTTAGCAGGAATAAGGCCTCTCTTTCCCTCACAACGCAGTTTCTATAGGCAGTTGTGTTGCAGCAGCTGCAATCATTATTGGAGGGTTGAGAAGCTAGATCTAGAGCTTCTAGCTTGTAGATATGAAGAAGAGATCAACCCTTCAAGCTTAGATCTGATCTTGCAACATATTTCAGCCATCTATTTGACAGATCTAGCTTTAGATTTGTATTTCCCAGCAGATCAAGGATCAAATCCTAGGGAGGTTATTTTCCAAAGTTGTAGATCTGGAAAATCCTTTTTGGGTTATCTTGGGAATCCATCACATTGGCCAGATCTTGAATATTGGCATCATCTAAGCTCCAAATTTGAGTAGATCTGCATTTTTCTTTTCATCGTGCAATCATATGTTCATATTCTGTTGAAGGAACATCACAATATTTTCTTCAGTGCCTCTCCAATTACACTGTACCTATTGTGGCATGTTTTCTGGGTGATTCTAGGCCATCTCTTTGGCTAGATCTACTCACATTTTGTACATTGTGTAACTGATTCTTCTCCAATATAATAATATGGATCAACTTCTCTGTAAATTATGATGTTGTCTTAAGATTTATTTTTTATCTTGCTGTAGTTCTTATACTGTGTTTTAGTATTACTGCATTCTCCCTTTTGGGAGATTACAGTGGTATCAAAGCATGATCTTTAGCTCATCTTGTGGACACTTCATCTTTTACATCAAAAGAAGAAGCAGATATATGAGATATATCATGGAGGATGAAAATTATACCACTCCTTTCTTTAGATCCATGCAAGATCTCTCCAAGGAGGTCAATCCAATAAAAAAGGAAGGACAAAAATAATATCCAAGAATAATATGTGATAATAAAGGTCCAAGCACTTCCTATCAGCAAAGAAGAAAATCAGAGAATCCTAGATCTCCTCATAGATCCACTATGCCCACTTTCTTTGGAGAAGGCAAAAGGTATAGAAATGAAGAAAGGTATGAACCTGAGACTCATGAGACTCTCAATCTATATATTGAAGAGTACAAAGCACAATATAGAGCATTCAAGGAGAAGCTAACTCTCCAACAATTCTTCAAATTCAAATAAGAAAGAGGATCCTATAGCAGCAATAGAAGAAAGGGGAATAATAGATTCTATTTGCCTACATTTGATGGATCTTCCTCAAGCACTGTGAAGGCTTGGAGGAGAGAGTTGGATGAATTTTTCAGGCTACATCTTGTAGCTGAAGGAGAGGCTGTTCAAATTGCAACACTTCATCTTTTATATGAAGCCAATGATTGGTGGTTTGGTCACATGGAGCATGCAAAGGTGAATAAATATTCAGATTTCTTTCACAAGTTGAGGAAGGAATTTGATGGGAGAAAACCAGAGATGTGTCACAAAGTGAAATTCCATAAGGAAACAGAGGAGGATGTCAATCTTGTCACTCTGGACAAGGATTCACTACATTCACCACCAGCTGCAAAAGTAATTGCATCCGGAGAAGAGACACTTGTATCTTTGCAAGATAGTCTTGAGCCCTTGACATATAAAGTCCCATGCATGATTCAGGAGATGCATGAGGGAGAGGAGGAAGATTCCAACACTGGTACACTAGGAGGAGAGCAGCCATCACTCTTACCAGCAGTTGGAGACACTATTTTCCGGGTTAAGGCCATGGATGAGAATAAGGTCTCATTAAGAGATATCATTGGAGGTGCACTTCAACATTTCATGAAGTGCAAGGTTCTTCATCAGTTTGGGGAAGATGGTATTCTACAAAGGGAGGATACCATGAATATGCAACACATCACTCATCTTCCATATTGGGGTGAGTGGGTGAGGATGATAAGTAAGGGGTTGCATGACCACTTGGATATTTGTGATATGGGCCAACAAGCTTAGTTATGTTGGTTTCCCTTGGGAGATTTCTGTCACTACCAAAAGTCTCCTATTTCTTTGATCCATGCCTTGAGGAACACTTATGAAATGAAGAAGGAGGCATGGCTGCATTGGTTGCTCTTGGGTGAGTATGGTTACCACCCAATAATTCATATTTTTTTGATTCATGCCTTATGTATCAATGATGGAATGCACCAAAAGAAGGCATGCTCATTTTGGCTTCACTTGAGAGAGATTGGCCGCCACATGACATCTCCTATGTCCATGTGTTTTGTATTGAGTAAAGCTTGGCATGATGCTCTCATGATGTGCATTGATGATATTTCTTTGTATTGGGATGATGTGACATTCTATATGTCCATTAGTATGTTTTTTCTTCATGATGCACACGAGGAGGAGAGAAAGCAACAAGATCTCTTGTTGCTTTGGTTGCTTTTGGGGGAGTTTGGCTTGTCCATCTTACATGAAGGAGATGGGGGATGGCAGCAAAGGGACTTACTCCAGCGGTTACTATTAGGAGAATATGGTGTTGAGATTCAACAAGATGATGAGCTTAGTGAAAAGAGTCGCCTTCACTAAGTGGGCCCGCAGGCTATTTTTGGCGCAAGTCTATTTTTAGACTATGTCTATTTTTAGACATGATGATCATATTTCAGAAGTTGCAGGATGCTATTTTTGGATGGTTGATCAAGTTGTAAAAATAGATGAAATTCTATTTTTAGAATATTAGGCGAAGTCTATTTATAGATCGTTGATCTAAAAATAGATGCATGTCGATTATTATTAGCTCTTAATAATAATCAGACACTAAACAACAACTTATTCTCTTGGAGCACTTTGTTTCAGTGCACAGATGTGGCACATCAGTGGACTGAGGGAATTATGCAATTCCCAAGGGTTTACTGGAGCTAATGCATAGAGGACTTAGTTAGAACTCAAGTGGCAAAGTTATGACACAGTTTGAAGAAGTAGTTATGGAGTTGTATTCAATTTAACTCATTTAGACTCAGTTGAGATAGTTGTATCTAGTCTAACTGAATGATACACTAGTGAGAGTGGAGTGAATTAATTAGTTAATTAATTCACAAATAATAACTCATTAATCAAGTAACATTAGCAATCAGCTTGCATTGCATGATTTTAGGTGAGACCAGGTGGAGAGGTAGGTGAAAGAGGAAAGATGGAAAGGGAAAGATGGTTTATCTGTTGTATTTGTAGTGATGCATTGATTGCATCACACACATTGGAGTTGCCAATGAGGATTTCACAGTCAAGGAAAGAGTAATTCGAATTCATTCAGATCTATTCTTCAGCAGGGATTGCGCAGTGGAGGCAGTCTAGCAGGAGGCAGAGATCGGTGCATGGATTTGCAATATTGTTCTTGATTAGTGTATGACACTTGTACTGTACTGAGAGCTTGATAAGATTTGTATGAGGATTTTCATATGATTCCATTATACATAATATATAGTTGGGGTTTCGACGAACTCCGATTAAAAGCGTGTTATGTGCGAATTGATTATTTTTGTTTGCTTTACATGTGTGTGCAATTAATTTTCCGCAAAATATTAACAAGTGGAATGATTCAGTATTTTGAAAGAAGTTAAATATTGTGAGATCAGGTGAATCTAGGACATATACATGCTTAGTGCATATAATTTCTACATGGTATCAGAGCATTTTTAATTAAAGATTGAAATTATAAAGTGATTTTGTGCTGGTGGACAATTCGAATTTTCTACAGAAGATTCTTGGTGCAAAAGTTGAGTATACATTGAAAGCCATTTCAATGGGTTGCAATTGGAGTATTCCTTATTGGGAGCTCAAGTCCTGTGCTTTCAGGAAGGATAGGATGGAGCGGTCTTTTGGAGGACCGTAAATTTGAAGGAGTTCATCGCGACGATGTTCCTAAGTGGGGATCTAGTGATCTTTGCGTACTTGTGCATGGCAAAAAGAAGGCGGCAAAGGCAGGAGAGAGGAGAATTACGTTGGAAGGTGTGAGACCATATTGTGTCCAGGACTTCTTTGAAATCCACTCCATTCTTAATGTGGAAGGCTTTGACAGAATTCCAAAGCGAAGTTACTAGAGGAAGTTGGCGCTTAAAGATATCAAAAATAAAAATGGAGAGAGACGACAGTATTCCAAATACCTCACGAAGTTTTTCCCTCTGAGGATGGAAATGGGAAGTGTGGGGAGTTCTTGTTGATGAAGAAGGATTGAGTGAGCTTTTCTCTCCTTGGGCTTCCAAAGAGTTGGCATAGCTACGAAGACTCTGTCAATGGACAGGAGAAACTTCTAGGATGGGAGCGACTTTGTTCAGATCTTATGCATGAGGAGATAAGGCAGGGTACTAGGGATGGATCTTCATCAAAGAATGAAGATGAAGAGAATTGCGCTTTGGATGCCAAAGCAAGGAAAGGGAAGGGGAATAAAAATCCTTCAAAATCCGGTGCTAAAGGCAAGAAGCAGGATTTGTCCAAAGTGAAGTGTTTTCACTGTCATGAGCATGGAAATTTCACCACTAACTGTCCATAGAAGAAGAAGAATAAGTGGGCTACTGGATCTGCAGCTAGAGAGGCCTTAGCCTCACAATTTGAGCTGGATTTTTCCTTGATCACATGCTTGGTTTCAAGCTACATGGGATCGGTGTGGTATCTTGACAGTGGTGCGTCTTTCCATATGATGGGAGACAAATAGTTGTTTAGTGACTTGGAGGAGAAGGACCTCGAGATGCATATAGAGATGGGTGACAATGGTCAGTACAGTGTGACTGGCATTGCGACCATTACCTTTGAGAGGGAGTCCGGTAATCCATTATTGTTGAAGAATGTCATGCATGTTCCAGGTCTGAAGAAGAACTTGGTCTCAGTCGCAATGCTGGAAGACAAGGGTTATGATGTTGTTTTCAGTGAGGGAAAAGCCTTCCTTCGACATAAAAAAATGGGTCAAACCAAGAAGATAGGGGTTCAAATTAAGAATCTCTACAAGCTGGAGGTAGATGGCTGAGCTGCAATGGTGGGCAAAGTAGAAGAAGTGGTGAGCTGGGATGAGGGCGAATTATGGCACAGGATATTGGGCCATCTTCACCATGGCGCTTTGAAGATTTTGCAGCAAATTTCTATTGGAATTCCCAAGGGTACTCTTATGCAGTCAGATCAGTGCAAGTAATGTACTATGGGTAAATTTGTGAAGACCACCTTTCATGAGAAGGAGAACCGTGCTTCGGTGATCCTGGAGAGAATTCACACAAACGTGTGTGGACCTTTCTCGGTTGCTTCAACAACAAAACACATGTATTATGTTATATTTGTTGATGGCTAATCTCGTAGATGATGGATCTTCTTCATGTAGAAGAAGAGTGAAACGTTCTCAAATTTCTGTGAGTTCAAGGCATTGGTGGAGAAGGAGTCGAGAAAGCAAGTGAAAGATCTACGGAGCGATAATGGTGGTGAATACATCTCGGGCGAATTCAAAGACTTCTGTAGCAAAGAAGGAATTCGAAGAGAACTGATAGCACCTCATAACCCACAGCAGAATGGGGTCATGGAGAGAAAGAACTGAACGATCGTGGGTGCTGCATGACCAGGGCCTACCGATGCACTTGTGGGCGGAAGCATGCAACACTATGGTTTATGTGCAAAAACGTTGTACTCATAGAGTAATTGGCATGAGTACACTGAAGAATCTTTTACTGGTAAGAAGCCTGATATTTCTCCTTTGAATATTTTTGGCTCACCTGTTTACATTCATGTGATAAAGGATGACAGGAAGAAGTTGGAGCCGACTGCAGAAGTTGGGATATTTTTGGGGTACATAGAAGCACCCCATAATTATCGTGTGTATTTTCTAGACAGTCGGATGACTTTTGTGCGACGGGATATAAAATTCAATGAGGTGAAAGCCATGAAGTTGTCGCTTGAGAGGGAGCTACACTTGCATGAGGAGGAGGAACTTCTTGTTCCCAAAGATGAGCCTCTAGATGTGGATTATCCACAGGAGGATATTCATGGAGTGGAGGAGTCCACTCATGCAGAACCAAACATCAGACAAGGCAGAAAGCATACCACAGAAGCTGAGAGACTGAAGCTTGATGCGGCACAGAATGTAGGATTTCCTACATCATAGCGCAGACAGAGACAGTCACCTGACCGATTTACTGGATACATGGCTCTTATGAGCAAGTGTATCATGACAGAGCCATATTATTTTGAAGAAGTAGTGCAGGAGCCCACATGGGTAGATGCCATGGTGGAGGAGTATGACTCCATTGTCAGAACCAGTGCTTGGGAGATTGTTCCAAGGTTGGTGGGAAAATCATTTGTAGGATCAATATGGATCTACAAGGTAAAGCAAGCTGCTGATGGGAGTGTTGAGAAGTATAAGGAAATATTTTTTGCCTGGGGCTTCTCACAGATCGAGGGGATTGACTATGAAGAAACCTTTGCACCTGTCGCACAATATTCTTCCATATGGACCATCCTTTCTCTCTCAGTGCAGATGGGTTGGCACATTCATCAGATGGATGTGAAGACTGCATTCCATAATGGGATCATTGAGGAAGAGGTTTACATTGAGCAGCCTAAAGGATTTGAGATCTTCAGCAGCGAGTCGCATGTGTGCAAACTCAAAAGAGTGCTGTATGGGCTGAAACAAGCACCCCGTGCTTGGTACACTCAGATCGACAGCTATTTCACTGGACTTGGCTTCACCAAGAGTGAGGCAGATGCAAACCTGTACCAGATTTTGGTTGAGGGTAAGATTTTAATCATTGTACTTTATGTTGATGATTTAATACTAACAGGTGATGAGCAGTTGATACAATCATGCAAGGCAGATCTTGCAAAGGAGTTTTAGATGAAGGATTTGGGCCTCCTTCATTATTTCGTTGGATTGGAAATATGGTAGCGGGAAGGTGAACTGTTTGTGTCTCAAGGCAAGTATGCCCGGGAGATACTAGATAAGTTTCACATGCAAGGCTGCAAGCCTATCGAGACTCCTCTTCCAGGAAATTGGAAGAAAGAGGATGCTACATCGATAGAGGTAGTGGATGCCACTGTTTATCGACAGTTAGTGGGTTCGCTCATGTATTTAGTCAATACAAGACCGGACATATGCTATGCGGTGAACCAACTTTCACAAGCGATGGTTAAGCCTACCAAGCTCTTTTGGAAGGCAGGCAAGCATGTCCTGAGATATCTCAGGGGCACATCTGAGTATGGTTTATGGTATAGATAGATAGATGAGGTGAAGTTGCATGGCTTCACAGATGCAGATTGGGCATGAAGCCAAAAAGACAGAAAGAGCACATCAGGAGGGATTTTTAGTATCGCATCTATGGTAGTTTCTTGGTACAACAGGAAACAAAGATCCATGGCACTCAGTTCAGCAAAAGCGAAATACATGGCAGCAAGTCAAGCTGCATGTGAGGCTATCTAGATGAGGAAGATCCTGGTTGGTTTGTTCAGTTCACATTTAGATCCCACAGTGATACATTGTGATAATCAGAGTTGCATTAAACTCTCGATTAATCCTGTGTTTCATGATAGATCTAAATATATTGATATTCGGTATCATCATATCAAATATTGTGTGCAACGAAAGATCATGTTGCTTCAGTACATTCCTATGGAGGATTAGGATGCAGATATTATGACAAAGGTGCTCACCAGGAGCAAATTAGAATACCATAGAGGTAGGATCGGGGTGAAATATAATCCCTATCTTGTTGATAGGGAGTGTTGAGATTCAACAAGACGATGAGCTTAGTGAAAAGAGTCGCCTTCACTAAGTGGGCCTGCAGGCTATTTTTGGCGCAAGTCTATTTTTAGACTATGTCTATTTGTAGACATGATGATCATATTTCAGAAGTTGCAGGATGCTATTTGTGGATGGTTGATCAAGTTGGAAAAATAGATGAAATTATATTTTTAGAATATTGGGTGAAGTCTATTTATAGATCGCTGATCTAAAAATAGATGCATGTCGATTATTATTAGCTCTTAATAATAATCAGACTCTAAACAACAACTTATTCTCTTGGAGCACTTCAGTTCAGTGCACAGATGTGGCACATTAGTGGACTAAGGGAATTATGAAATTCCCAAGGGTTTACTAGAGCTAATGCATGGAGGACTTAGTTAGGACTCAGGTGGCAGAGTTATGACATAGTTGGAAGAAGTAGTTATGAAGTTGTATTTAGTTTAACTCAGTTAGACTCAGTTGAGCTAGTTGTATCTAGTCTAACTGAATGATACACTAGTGAGAGTGGAATGAATTAATTAGTTAATTAATTCACAAATAATAAATCATTAATCAACTGAACAATACAACAGTTAACTATAGTGCATGGCAGTTTTAGTGGAGACCCAGTGGAGAGGTAGGTGAAAGGGCAAGATGGACTATCTGTTGTGAATATAGTGATGCATTGATTGCATCACACACACATTGGAGTTGCCAATGAGGATTGCGCAGTCAATCAAAGAGTAATTCGAATTCATTCAGAGCTATTCTTCAGCAGGGATTGTGCAGTGGAGGCAGGCTAGCAGGAGGCAAAGATCGGTGCATGGATTGGCAAGATTGGTCCTGATTAGTGTATGAAAATTGTACTGTACTGAGAGCTTGATAAGATTTGTATGAGGATTGTCATATGATTCCATGATACATAATATATACTTGGGGTTTTCAGCTTCAGGCTTTTCTGGTTAAAAACTGTGTTATGCGCGATTGATTATTTTTGTTTATGCTTCAGATGTGTGTGCAATTAATTTTTCTGCAAAAGATTAACAAGTGGAATTGATTCAGTATTTTGAATAAAGTTAATTAGTGTGAGATCAGGTGAATCAAGGACATATGCATGCTTAGTGCATATAATTTCTACATATGGTTTGACATCTTTGTCTACCCATTTAGCTCCTTCCCTTATTATTTTGCATAACATTGGAATGATGCTTGGATCCAACAAGGCCAACATGGCTAAGTATGAGAGCATATCAATGCTCAATCACATTCATAAAGAATAGGATGGGGAGATGCATTGTGAGATGGAGCTTTTCCTTTGTGGAAAGAGCCACTTTATTTCATGTATCTCATGTATTAATGATGAAGTTGGAACTCATATGGTTTTCACTTGGTACTTCATGATGGAAGGAGGACATCTAACCATACAGTTAGAGGTCATTCTATATGTTCTTGAGATACAGCTTTGGAACCAAACATACATAACACATTGCAGCAAATGGAGGAAGCCTTCCTTACGTGGATGCCATTTGGAGGGGAATAGATGGCTTTGCATCTACCTTTTGAGTTGCTTGAGGTCAAGCAAAATTTTGCTGGGGAGGACTGTAATATTCCCAAATTTTCACCTGATATTTGGAATATTACAGTTTTTAATTTTCTTAATGAATTAAGTAAATAAACGTGTGGAGGGACCCAAAATCCTCAATATGAATAAATATCCACTTTTTGTGTGTGAATGTGGACTAATTAAGCCTAGATCTACATGATGAGGTAGTTGAGAAACTACTAATGTGAATGGGATTGGAGATGATGTCTCATTAATTGAGATAGATCATGGAGGTTGATTCAGTTAACTAAGATCTTTAAGATGTCAAACAGAAGATCATGGGACATTCATGATAAAGTGATGGAGGATGTTGTGCAATCAAAGCACACATGATGGAGAGGGTGTACATTGCACTTAGACATGATGGTTGATTTGGTCAAACAATGTAGTCAAACTTGGAGGATCTTGTCCACATGCACAACACAGTCTAGATGAGGGCCAAGGCTTGGGAAGGCTCAAACATTATATAAATAAGATGAAGGAAAGGATTAAGGCATGTTGATTATTCTTGATGTAAAGATCTTTTCAGATCTGGAATTTTCATGTGACTTTCCATTGATCTCTCGGGCTGTTTAGCAGAGATTGCAAGTGCTATTTAGCACACGGTGTTCCTAGTTGGGAATTCCACCCCTTCCTTAGAGCAGCTCTAGAAAGAGTATTGTACTTCATTATACATCAGGCATTGGTGCCAGATCTCTTTTCCTACTTTCTGCAGAACATCCATATTCAGAAATTGTAGATTTATGAAGATCAATTTGGAAGGTGGAAGTTGTCTTCAGTACTTTAGCTGGAGAACTGGTGAGGTTTTATTCCCATCACTTTGGGATTATAGATCAGCTTCCCAGAGCTTCATTCTAGATCTGGCATCAGGCCAAACTTTATTGACCTCCTAGCAAAGATATTTCCTTAAGGAATTATGCTGTCCAATTTGCAGATCCAAAAGGAGGAAGGAAGTTACTAGCATTTCAACTAGTAATCCTGTGAGGGATCATTCCCTCACATTTCCATCAGTCTTACCATCATCCTGGAGTTTATTGCAACAATTTTCAGCAGGTAGAAGGCCTCTCTTTCCCTCACAGCACAGTTTCTATAGGCAGTTGTGTTGCAGCAATTGCAATAATTATTGGAGGGTTGAGAAGCTAGATCTAGAGCTTCTAGCCTGTAGATCTGAAGAAGGGATCAACCCTTCAAGCTTAGATATGATATTGCAACATATTTCAGCCATCTATTTGACAGATCTAGCTTTAGATATGTATTTCCCATCAGATCAAGGATCAAATCCTAGGGAGGTTATTTTCCAAAGTTGTAGATCTGGAAAATCCTTTCTGGGTTATCTTGGGAATCCATCACATTGGCCAAATCTTGAATGTTGGCATCATCTGAGCTCCAGATTTGAGTAGATCTGCATTTTCCTTTTTAGACTGCAATCATATGTTCATATTCTGCTGAAGGAACAATGCAATATTTACTTCAGTGCCTCTCCAGTTATGCTGTACCTATTGTGGCATGTTTTCTGGGTGATTCTAGGCCATCTCTTTGGCTAGCTCTACTCACATTTTGTACATTGTGTAACTGATTCTTCTCCAATATAATAAAATGGCTCAATTTCTCTATAAATTCTAGTGTTGTCTTAAGATTTATTGTTTATCTTGCTGTTGTTCTTATGTTGTGTTTAAGTATTACTGCATTCTCCCTTTTGGGAGATTACATTGATGCTCTTTTTTCATCACAATCTCACACTTTCACTATTTTCCTTCTAAAATCACTACAAAATTCATCTCTGATGCTCTTTTTGATGGGATGTTTTCTTTATTCCACCACCATACTCAATGATAAATTTGTCTAAGGAAATACCACCTACCTTGCCTCTATAATTTATTTGTCCATACCACCAACATATTGAATACATGTTCATTAATTTTAAAACCTTTTGACTCCATGGCCAATGGTTTTAACATATCTCCCCTACCAAATACCTCATGTTCTAGTTGAAGACCTTACCACTGCTTTATTAGATGAGCTACTGTTGAAGTGAAAATAGATAGTAGACTCACAGAGTTATCCCTCTCTGGATTGGAAAGGCCGGTTTCCAATCTAAAAATATACTTTGAGGTTACCTCAGGATTTTCCTTTCACAGTCGGGTCAAATTTTGAGTGACAACATGATCAATGACTTAGGGGTAGGTGATTTAGGGATTTTTTTTTAAGGGATTATGGATTAAGGATTTATGGCTTAAGGGTTTTAGGATTAGAGATTAAGGGTTTAAGGGTTAATTACTTGGGGTTAGGTGATTTATGGATTTTGTGTTAAGGGATTAGGGATTAAGGGTTTATGGCTTAAGGATTCAATGATTAGGGGTAAAGGGATTAAGGGTCGATGACTTAAGGGTTAGGCGATTTTGGGCTTTTGTGTTTTGGGATAGTGGATGAAGGGATTAGGTCTTAAGGGTCCAGAGATTATGGTTTATGGGTTATGGGATTGAAGGTCAAGTGCTTAGGCATTAGGGGCTAAGGGGTTTTAAAGGGTAAGGGCCTAGTTATTATTGGTTAGTGACATTACTTTGTAAATTTGCAATTATTTTCTTATTATAAAGTTTTTTTTACAATATGTGATGTAATTTTTAATAAATTGTTTTAATTAAGTTTGATTTGGATTTTTATATATGTTAATTTAAAAGATATTATTGAGATTGAATATTCATGATTTGATATGAAATAGGAAACTAAAATTGAGCTTTAATTCATTAAATTTTCATATAATTCTAGGTGATTAAAATATTTTATTTTGTTTAATTATTTTATATTTAGTTCTTAATAAAAAATAATAAAAAATTATGTCTACCAACATTAAAATGCAAACAATATAAAAATAATGAAGTAAAAAAAGTTGCTTATTCAAATCATTGTGAGATATGTGCATTAATATTTTATTAACTTTTATGTCTTCACGAGCATATGTTGATACAAAATGAATGGAAGAAACATTCAATTAATCCTAATTTTCCTGCCAAAAATTCATACCATATATTAAACACTTTAATGATATTGCAATAGATAATTTGTATTGTCAAAAATAATACTAAAGAATTTCAAAGTTTAGGCCATAAGAATCGTCATTTTTTAAACATGGATTACAAATAATTCTATAAAATTTAGAACTATTGGTCATTAACATAATTGTCTGTAACAATTTCATCCTGGGTATCATTGTCAATGTTCACATGATATTTCAAGTAGTTAATATTATCATTATGCTCATCTTGACCTACATAATCTTCATCATCACTGAAATCTGATTGTAGACTATCCATATGGTTACCAAATGTATTTGGATCATCATTTTCTATACCACCCATATTTTTGTCTTCCATAACATCTTCTAACTATGTATTATTGTCTTTTTGTGCCTGAACATAACCATATTCATCATCATCACGGATGTCAATTTATTTAATTTTCTCTAATCCCTCTCTCTCATTTTTTTGGCCATCATTGTTTTGTTCAGTATCCACTAATGCGGCATCATCAAATACATTCCTTAATGTTAGATCATAATGTATGACAAATATCCATTTCCGGTCCAGAATATCTACATAGAAAAATACTTGCACATGAACGAGTACATACACATATTAGATGCATGTTATAAAAATTTCATTGATTAATAAACACATGTATATATTCACAATAAACAATGTATTAATACATTATTGATATCTGCTTCTTCTTCTTTGAGTTAAAGAAATACCCGTTCACAATGAATTGGTAGAACATAAGACTCCTTATCCTCTGGTAAGAACTTTGAGGAATCTATAGAAAACAATCCACTATGGGTATTATGTATTCATTTCCTCTCAAATTCTTCATACCATATGTACTTAAAAATACAACATTTAAAAGAGTGGTAATCCAACTCAATATTTTCTCGTATTTTCCCAACATATTGTAGATTCCCTACAATAATATTCTTATCTTTTGAGCTTGATCGATTGGATTTATTGAATTCAACCATGATGCCACAATCGAAGGATCATCTCTTTACATATACATGTTCTACATGATAATGTTGACCATATACCCACATTTTTGGATATTTCCTTGCCTGTGAAAGACCATTTCTTTCTATTAAAACAAATATAATGATGAATATTAAAATAGTTAACATTTTTAAACTGTAAGGAAATACAATTATGTAAAATTCCAACTGTACCTTTCTTTCACACCCTCTAGACATGTTGATTTCATCTTTTGTTATGTTTGAACCTATACCTCCATCTTCTGTTTGATTTTGAATTTGTTCAGTAACCCATTCTAGTGTGAAATATTTGCCCCCATTCCCCTTGTAGATCAATAGGAAATGGGGTATTATTTAGGTTTGATCTCTTAAATTGTCTCCTAACACTTATTCTCTATTTTTGTCATACAAATCAATCCATTTTTTCATAAAGTCCATGTGGTACAAAATGAACTTGTCGAGTATAACACTTTTTTCTACACATATTACATGTCTACATGTTTATTTCAAACTCCAAAGGGCATGTTGTTACTTTTAAAATTAATGATCGCAATAAAAAAACCACAATGATCATTAATTTACTTACTAATTTCTACTTGAACACCATTATATTGTGGTTTTTCTCCATCAATAATATCTAATGCTTGTGGATTTAAAACACATGATTTTTATATTTTTATGAAGGTATTATATATCATCAATTAACATATATAGGTAAAATTGATTAGGTACTCAACATATTTTGATATTATATTGTGTGACAAAAATAAATAATAGCCTTTGATAAATGTGTTTGAAAGCATATTTGCCATTGGAAATTAGAGGGGATTTGTGTCTTACCATTGACTTGAGGAATGCCATAAGTTGATTGTCAACATTTGCAAGGTATGTGGGATGGAATTTTCATGTGTGAGAGACATAGATATATTGTATTGCATTTTAATTTTTTCCTAAAGATTCATACTAATTTATCATTCTTATATTAGGTGGGTGACATCCAAGGAGATCCACAAATGTGAAGTGACAAAATGGAAGAAGGAAATTGCAGAAACAATATGCATATTTGAGAAGGAGCTACGGTCTACAAGTTTCATGGATTTACAAGTCAATTTAATTATACACCTAGTCGATGGCATTGAATTGGTGGGTGTCGTATCGATGAGGTGGATTTTTTTTTTTGAGGGTATATGAAAACTCTAAAATGATATGTTTGAAAAAAGGCACATCCAGAGGGTTGCATGGCTAAAGGGTATGTATTGAATGAAGCATTTTTATTACTATGTGAATTCCTTGGTAAGGATTTTGAATATGGGTCATGCTTCTAGGATGAAGAACAAGCATTAGATATTATTGATGGAGAAAAACCACAATATAATGGTGTTCAAGTAGAAATTAGTAAGTAAACTAATGATGAACCATAGCTAAAATGTGTCCGTATTGTTGGCTTAAAGGGGTCAAGACCTAGGTTCGGAGTAGTTGCGCTACCAAAAAAACCATCTATTACCGACCCTTTTCGACAACGACTTACAACACAGATCGTAGTCTAACTCAAGGTAATATTGGGGGATGCTATAACCAGGTATCTACATCTAGAGGGATATTAGGCACATATTAGGAAATAGATTTATTGCTATACTTCTTCCTTATGCTTCCATGAAATGCACAGACACAATTATCTACTTTTACATCTTATGCCCTAATTACTACTGAATACTATCACGCACTGTGCCTTTACCAGCCTTATGTGTTATTGAACCCATGACAACATGTATAAACATCATAAAATACTTCGCTATGCATTAAAAACCATACAATGCTTCACAATACATAAAACAACTTCAAAGATAAATAATAGAAAAATGACACAAACAACAAAAAGATACTATAGAACTTTCCTTTCCTTTATTAATGATGTGTATTTTCAGTACAATCCTTCTTCGACCTGTGCACACAATTGCGAGTGGTCTACACACACAACAACAGACCAAGGCCTCAACTTACCCAACTGCTGAGCCTTCTCCTACGACCCAAAACATACTAAAACACAAATAATTCATAATTTTCTCTCATACAGTGATGGATATATCTCTCCCCTTTGACTCAACATGAATTCGATTTATATAGCATTTACATCTTACAATACCATGGTCTACATACCATGGGCAGACTCAAAACTAGCAAAATAAACCCGATCCCTTTACAAAAAGAGGGGCTTTGACCCTCCCCAAAGCCCCTAAAACTCCTAAACTCCACACGAAGGTTTTAAAATCAACGTGATTGAATTATTTTTGCTGGATCAAACACTCCACTTCCTCAAAATGTGGAGTCTTTAACTCAAAACTGGACCAAGTTGAACCCTGCCCAACAGGCTCCCGACACTCATATGTGACTCATACCAAGTCACTCAGCTGGTGCGCCTTGAGTTTTTGATTTAATGTTGGTGTAGGAACCCTTGAGTGGTTGAATCATCACTGAAAATTGCATTTACTCCTGGTGCACCTCTTCCAGTAGCTTCTCTGTAGTTGGCCCTGCGATCCTTTGAAGCACATCTTTCTGCTTATGCCTCATCTCCTTAAGCTTACTGTCTATATTTTGTGATAACTGGATGGCCTCATCTTGCCAGGGCTGGGTTTGTGCTGTGATTATTTGTTATTTTCTTTGCAGCTCCTTGATCTGAATCTGCAATTATTTCCTTCCCGTATGCGGGCGAGTCACTACGCAGGTGCTAGGGTCCTCACCGTGACTTTGATCTCATCAAAATGTTTTTAATTTTCTGGAATCTCTACTTCAATTTTCTAAACATTTGGATCCTCCTGCAATGAGGTCCACATTTACATGGTGTCCTCACATAGTTTTCCATAGTCCTTAACTATGGTAAAGATACCTTCTAGTGCAACCTTCATATCTGCTTCCCACTGTTCGGGCACATTTGTCGTTGTTGTTGGCTATAGCTTGATTTTTCAACTCGTTAATATGCATATAAAGCTTGAACTTGACCCTGTCCATTTCATTCTTAGATTCTTTTATTGTAGTGGCGAGATTCACAATCTTGACCCATGTTCAGAGTAGCTATGCTACCAATAAAACCCTCTATTACCAACCCTTTTCCAAAACAATCTGCAGCGCAGATCGTAGTCTCACTCGAGGAAATATTGGGGGATGCTAGAACTAGGTTTCTACATCTAGAGGGATATTAAAACATGGATTTACTACTATACTTATTCCTTATGCGTCCATGAAATGCACAGACAAAATTATCTACTTTTATAGTTTATGCCATAATTACTACTGAATACTATCGCGCACTGCACCTTTACCAACCTTATGTGTTATTCCATAAGACAACACGTATAAACAACATAGAATACTTCACTATGAATAAAAAATTATATAATGCTTAATAATACATAAAACAACTTCAAAGATAAACAATAGACAAATGGTGAAAATAGCACAAAAATACTTGAGAACTTTCCTTTCCCTTTTTAATGATGTGTCTTTTCAATACAGTCCTTCTTCGACCCGCACACACAGCTGCGGGTGGTCTGCGTACACAGTTGTAGACCAAGGCCTCTGCGCACCCAGTTGCAGAGCCTTATCCTAAGACCCAAAAAATAATAAAACATGGATAATTCATAGTTTGCGCTCATACAATGATGGATCTATCTCCCCCTTTGACTCAACATGAATTCACTTTATATAGAATTTAAATCTTACAATACCATGGTCGACATACCATGGGAAGACTTAAAACTATCAAAACCTAATCCATTTACAAAAAGAGGGGATTTGACCCACCCCAAAAGCTCCTAAAACTCCTAAACTCTGTGCGAAGCTTTAAAAATCCACGGTATTTACTTATTTCCGCTCCATCGCGCACTCCATTTCCTCAAAATGTGGAGAATTTAACTAAAAAATAGACCAAGTTGGGCCCTTCCCAACACTTATTAAACGTATGACATTTTTTAGTTGGTCTAGCTCTTTCTTTTTAAAAATCCATGAATCTTTTTCATATTTTTCATTTCCCTGTTTTTTCATAAATGTTTTCTATCAAATTTGGTATGCGAAAGATCAATATCTCTCCTCGAAGACAAGGCATCCTTCTGTTTCCCTGCTATATGTCGAAATATTGAATTTGGGACATTTTTAAAGATGTGAATAGGATCTAATAGGTGAGATACTAATATATCCTTCTAGTATGTGAGCTCATAAAAATATGGATTTCCTTTTCATCCCTTCTGGCATCTTAATCATAACTTATTCTGGTTCTTCAATAGAATCACCCCCATCAAAAAAATCCTTCCAATCTTTCAATTCTGCATCTTCATACTTCTTAAGCAAATTAGTTGGACCCATAATCATGGGAGGGACTCTGTTTTCAACTTTTCCATAAAATTGATTCTTATGGCGATTTCTAAACCTATGATCTGGTGGTAGAAAACCCCTATTGTTTGTATTGTTAGTGTCAGTCTTGTCATACTGCCATCAGTGATCAAAATATGCTCTTTTTCATTTTCATAGTAGGATTCTCATACTATAATTTTTTATCACTCCATTAGGTCATGGATCCATTGATGGTTGGGGTCACTTCATCAGTTTTTCCTCATGAAAAATACTTGCTGGTTCTCCTCTCTATGGTTTTCAGTCATGATTCATTTTCACTCTGCAGTTCATTTTATTAGGTCATAGGGTTTGGTCTCATTAGGTTTTAGGGTTCCACCATAGTCAAATTAATGATGAAAGTGTCAAATAAATATCAGCAAGGACATGGGGATGCCAAATAAACTCAAAGTATAGTATCTGGAAAAGTCAAATAAGTTGTTCTTTTAAGCTTAATGTAATTCTCACCTCAAAACATTTTTTGAGGTGAAAACATAGTATTTTGTTTTTAGTATCATTTCTTAGGTAATTTTGTGTTTCCATATGTAATAAGTTGAACTTCAAAAGCTGCTATCTCCATAAAGCCAATGTTAGTCTTTCGCAGCCCGTCACCAAGGGTCAAAGGGAATTTTTCTTTGTTTGGTTTTAAAAAGTGTTCTACATATGCTTTTCAGTGAAAATAATATTCTAAGGATGTTCATTAGAAGCAGCTCAGAAAACGCTTTCCAACGGTATATCATACTCCTGAAATCAGCTTCTGGATCATAAAATATGCCCAAATGAATAAATGACTCAAAAAGTATAGCTCTGCCCTTTTTCCATTACTTCATTGGCCTTTAACTTTAAAATCCTTACCTTTTTCTGTATTTTCCCTTTACTGCAAAGTATTTGTATTGCCGTCTCCTACAGCCCCGATGCGATCGCTTATCGCTGATGCGATCGCATCACGTCATCGCATATCGCATTTCCCACAGTGCCGAACATTGCCATCCCGCTTCTGCTAATGCGATGATTCTCCATCGCATCATAGCATCGCTTCATCCTCTATCACATCGCTTCATCATTCACCGCCAATGAGATCATTATTTCCATCACATCGCTCCATCCCTCATCGCATCATTCTATCGCCCGTCGCTCCTCGTTCATCACTCCAATCGCTCCATCGCTCATCGCATATCGTGATTTCCTCTGCTTGGAACATTCCCGCTCTTCTTCCGCTTGCGATTGCGATTCCGACAGGCCCACCACTTCTATCCGCTCTGTTCTAAGGAAAAGGGGTTTTTCTCTATTTAATGAGGCACATTTGATTTTTTTTGGTTTAAAGGGTTTTCTTCAGGTTAGAAGGGATAGGCACTCTGTTAAGGCCGTGAGAAAACCGTGAAAGTAGATATCATTACGGCATCAACCATGAAACAACAGAAAATGATAATTGAGGGGGAAGGTTGGTTCCAGATTTGTTTTCTTTCCATTTGCTGGAGTAAATGTAATAGATAATACTTTTGGATGGTTGAGTATACAGTTTCCTCTCTTTCAAAGGTATATCGTTGGGTTTTTCTATCTTCAGGTTTTTGTTTGGGGGCAGGTGAAACAACTCCTCTTTTTACGGATTCGCCCCCTGAGTCTAGTCTATTTAATGTAATTTTTCAGTCATTTGAGCAGGTTGGAATCACTTGGGCACTCTAAGCTTGATTGTACATTATTTTTAATTAGTTTGGCATGAAATTAATAAGATTTGCAGCTATTTTTATGGGATCCCTGTGGTATGGAATTTTAGCACAATTTATTCTTTTGTAATCATTTGTTAAATGTTTTATGTATGCCATCATTCATTCCATTGATTTCTGTTGAATGTTTTCAAGTTAGATAGGTAGAATCCATTGTTACAGTGCTCTACCTTGGGAAATCATTCAATATTTTATGTTTTCTACTGTTTGAGAAGGATTCATCTCATATTCCCTCCTCAGATCCCTACCAGTCTTAAAAACTTCACATCATTATGCCAAAGGTGTTAAATTTCATGCCTACCTTACCCCATAGAATACCCTGCATTTCTGATTTAATTTCCTAGACTTAAACTACCCATCTCCATCTGATCCAACAAACACCAACAAAATCTATCAAAACCTTTCGAGCTACTATACCTAGCCTAAAATATTTTTTTCAACAGTCATCCTTGACTGATCTTCCTTATAGAGAGAGCCCTCTCCCCGCCTTGTAGGGCTAGCTACAAGGTTAAGTGTGGTTTGTGGTTACCCTGGCTTGCCTTCCTCCAGTCTGAGGTCAATCTAGGTGCTAACATAGTGGCGACCATGCTGGGGAAAAATCTAAAACGAAAGACTGATCACCCCGGTAATATCTTCCATATAAATTCTTGAACTTTGGATGATGAGTTTTAGAATTTGCTAGGCTGAAATAAAACATTACAAAGTAAAAATTTCGAAATTTGACCACACTGGCTTCAAGGAAATACACAAGGGCCAATCCTGATCCAAATCCTCCCCCTATATTTGAAAATCCTAACCTTATTCCGCGAATAATCAGAAGACAAGAAAGTTCAGTAAGCCCTAGACCTATTTTCAGATCCAATTCCTGTCCCAGTGAGTGGTTGTTCATTGAAGACCTTCCTTTTGATGAGTATTTTGAGCTTTCTCTGTTCAGAACCAAATCTGAAACTACACTTGATGACAAATTTTTAGACCCGGATTTTCTTGTAGATCTTGAAGTTCAAAAGGCAAACAGATCAATTGACGATGATATCTTAAACTCTTCTTAATCATCTATCGTTGCTACTAATATCCCTGAGCTTTCAGAATCATCAGAATCAGCATCCGCTACCCTCAATTCATCAGTATTCCCATCAATTCCTGAAATCAATTCTAAACTTTAGTTTATGCCTACCCTTCCCCTCCAACTTATCACCCCTACTTCTCCTTCAACAACTCTCTTAAATCCTAGTAGTTCAAACGTTGTTTTAAATCTACCTTGAGTCATGGCTTCCCGGTATGCACCCCTGGTTTTACCTTAGAATATGAATGATATGCCTGCTGATTACCAAAGTAAAATACCTCTTTTTGATGCCACTCAAAGCTTTACAGCGCAACAACATGTTGATAAAATGAATGACTTCTTTGACCTTCATGAGGTAGAGGCAAAAAATGTGACTGTGAGATTGTTTTTTCAAAGTTTTGGAGGTGAAGTTCGAAAATGGTTCAGAGCCTTACCAACAGCCTCTATCCACACTTTGGTGGAGCTACATAGACAATTCTTAGACCGGTGGGAGGTAAATAAAAACCCACTCCAAATTTTGTCTGAGTATGAAAATATCAAAAGGAATGTGGGTGAAAGTGTACAATATTATTGTGTGAGGTTTAATGCAGTGTATAATTCTATTCCAGCCAACCTCAAACCCCCCATGGGGTTAGCTTTGCTAAATTTTCCAGATGGTTTCGATGCTGACATGGCATATCAATTACGAGAACGAGATCCTACCACACTTGAAGATATGCAGAAAAACACTATAAGCATAAAATAAAATCTGTTGGCTAAAAGAGCATAGACGATATCTGAAAAGAGAGTGACTGTAAATGAGGAAGCATCTCCTTCAGATACTGAGATGGATACTTTGATCCGAACTGTGGAAAAGATGGTTGACTGGTTGACTATTTCAGATAGAAGTTTGTTTGTCTAAAGTTTTGGAGGTTAAGTTCAAAAATGGTTCAGAGCCTTACCAGCAGCCTCTATCCACACTTTGGTGGAGCTACATAGACAATTCTTAGATTGGTGGGAGGTAAAGAGAAACCCACTCCAATTTTTTTTTTGAGTATGAAAATATCAAAAGGAATGTGGGTGAAAGTGTACAAGATTATTGTGTGAGGTTTAATGCAGTGTATAATTCTATTCCGGCCAACCTCAAACCCCCCATGGGGTTAGCTTTGCTCAAATTTCCAGATGGCTTCGATGCTGACATGGCATATCAGTTATGAGAACGAGATCCTACCACACTTGAAGATATGCAGAAAAATGCTTTAAGCGTAGAAGCAAATCTGCTGGCTAAAAGAGCACGGACGAGATCTGAAAAGAGAGTGACTGTAAAGGAGGAAGCATATCCTTCAGATACTAAGATGGATACTTTGATCCGAATGGTGGAAAAGATGGTTGACCGATTGACTATTTCAGATAGACCTGAAACACAAATACAGAATCCAAATTTCAGAGGACAGCAGCAGCCCCAATTCTGAATCAAGCAGAGGGAACATAAAACGCAAGACCAAACAACACAACAACAACATATCATAACTCCTTTGCAGCAAAATTATGTTCAGGGAATGAAAATAGATGATGATGATGATCCGGTAGTTGAAGCTAATAATTTTTTCACTGCCGATGGTATGCCCATTTTTCTGACAGAAGATGAAGAATATGCAGTGGTTCTAGACACTCGAAGAGATGAAGATTTCATATTGGAAAATGACGTAGTTTTAGAGGAAGAGTCCGATGATTATCAACGAGGATATATGAATGCTTTGACAGCACAAAAGAAGCAATATTCTTTGAGGAGCAGAGATGTGCCAATCAATCCCATTCAGAAAAGGAAAGAGCTGCTATCAAAGAATGACTCTTCAAATATTCAGAGGAAAGGGAAAGAACCTGCTGATTTGACTTCCAGCAAAGTAGCCTCGACAAATAACATTGAAAATGAGAAGAATAATCAGCCAAGTGCAGTGAAGGAGCAAGTGGAGAAGAAATATCTTCTTGTCAAAGAGGTAGAAAAAGTTTCATCTTTTAATTTAGAAAATGAAATTGCTAAGTTGAAGGTGTCCATTCCCTTAGCTAAGTTGGTGAAGAACAACACTTATAAACATCAGGTATCTAGAATTTTTCAAATAGACCCTATGTCAGATATGGTAAATGTCGAAGATGATCATCCTGAACTCATTTTTGGTCCCACCATAGAAGGTCAATCTGAAGATAGTGAAGTCTTTCCATTTTACCCGAGTCTTAGATTGCATGAGTACATTTTACACAATGCTATGTTGGATTCCGGAGCTTCTCACAATTTGATGCCTAAAGCCATTATGGAGAAGCTGGGTCTTGATATTACCCACAAATACCATGATCTGTATTCCTTTGACTCTGGTAGGGTCCGTTGTATTGGTCTTATCAAAGACTTGGTAGTATCTTTAGATCAAATCCCAGCCAAGAATGTTTTGATGGATGTGGTTGTTGTTGATGTTCCACCACGGTTTGGTATGCTTTTTTCTAGATTTTGGGGTGCAAAACTTAAGGGAACTATACAACTTGATTTCTCTTATGCTACAATCCCATGTTCGGTCAATTGAGAAAGCTATAAAGGGAGTATAAAATGAAATATATGATCACTAGCAAAGAGAAGCCAATTAATCATCCAATTAATGCTGTACATATAGATTTAGAATCATTTGTACTATATTCAGATAGTGGTTTGAATGATGAAGATGTTCAGTTGGTAGAAGTAGATGAGGTACCAGAAATTTCAGAGAATTTTAGGGAAGTCCTTAAACAGGAAAAAGAAAAATTAGTAAGCCTTTCTGAGCTTTCCACCTGCCAGCAGCAAAAGGTCAGCGAACAATAGAAAAATGAAGAGATTAGTCAAGGTAAGGTAGAGAAAGAAACAAAATTTCGGCATCTATAAGAGGAGGAAGACCTTTGGAGATGGATTTTGATGGAGCTATTGGTAAGGACAGTGCTGGTATAGGAATATGGAATCAGAGCCCTGTTTTCCAGCCTGATAGAGTTCCTAGTAATGTTAGAGTATGTGCTTATAAGTTGGCTTTTGACTGCTCTAACAATGAAGCAGAGTATGAAGCTTTGATTGCAGGTCTGAAAATTTTGAAGAAATTAAATGCAAAAAGGATTTCTATCTATGGAGATTCAGAGTTGGTAATCAAATAGGTAAAAGGAGAGTATCAAGCAAAGCATCTGCGATTGAGAGCCTACAGAAATGTGGTCCTAGACATCCTGAGAATGTTTTCTGAATATACTTTGACAATAGTACCCTAAATTCAAAATCTTATTACAGATTCACTCATCATTTCTACAAGCAATTTGAAGATTCCAATGAACTCCAACAAAAAAATTGAAATTCATGTCAAACATCGGCCTGCTGTTTCGGATAATTTAATGTATTGTCAAGTGTTTTGGTATGACAACGAAATCAATGCTTTTTTTAAAAAATGAAGGAAAATTCAAGGATGCTTCCATAGATGGTGATTATGATACCGATGAACAAGAGATTGAAGCAAATCAGATGGACGTTTTGTAGCTGAAAGATAATGTTATTCCTAGAGGTCTCATACCTTTAGAGGAGCTTTTTGATCAAGATGATGTTGCAAGAAAGCCGAGCTTGGTGCCTACTGATAAAGGAGTTGAAGATGTCAATCATGGAACAGCTGACAAGCCTAAGTTTGTAAATTTATCAAAAGCATTGTCTCCCGAGGTAAAGGCCCAGTATGTTAAATTACTTTCTGAATTTTCTGATGTGTTTGCGTGGGATTATTCATATTTGAAGGTATATGACAAGAATATAATTCAGCATACTATTCCTATCAAGCTGGATCAGAATCCGTTTAGATAGAAGCTGAGAAGGATCAATCCAAAGCTGCTTCCATCCATTGAAAAAGTGGTAAACAGATTGTTTAAATCTGGTATCATTGTTCCAATTAGATTTTATGATTGGATTTCAAATTTAGTCCCGGTACGCAAAAATACAGGAGAAATAAGGTTGGGCATAGATTTCCAGAATCTCAATAAAGTATCCTTAAAGGATAACTATCCACTTCCGAAGATGGATCATATTCTGCAAAGAGTAGTTGGAGCATTGCGGATGTCACTACTCGATGGTTACTCAGGCTATAATTAGATCTTGGTGCATGAAAAAGACCAAGACAAAACTACTTTTACGACACATTGGGGAAATTTTCAGTACGCCAAAATGCCATTCGGATTGAAGAATGTTGGAGCCACTTTTCAGCGAGCAATGAACATCGCTTTTGCTAATGAGAAGGATGTTTTTCTGGTTGTTTATTTAGATGTTTTGAAAATATTTTCTGGTTCTGATGATGAACACTTACACCACTTGAGGATTGTATTTCAGAGATGCAAAAAGTTTGGGATTTCTCTCAACCCGAAGAAAATTATTTTTGCTATGGATGAGGGCAAGCTTCTTGGTCATATCATTTCTAAAGAAGGTATCCGCATTGATCCTTTAAGAGTGGAGGAAATTCAGCACATAGATTTCCCACGTAACAAAAAGGAGATTCAAACATTCAATGGTAAGATGAACTTCTTATGCATATTTATACCCAATTTGGTGGAACATTTACGAGAAATGACTAATATGTTGAAAAAGGACAACACTGTCAAATGGAGAGAGGATGCTATGAAGTCATTTAATTTGGTAAAGTTTTCTTTGTCCAAAGCCCCAGTCTTGATTAGTCCCGATTACACTCAATATTTCATTATATTTTCATTTGCATTGGAGCATACCATGGCCGCGGTATTGATGCAAAAGAGAGATCAGATTGAACAACCCATTGCCTTTTTCAGTAGGAATATTTGAGATGCTGCATTACAGTATAATATCATTGAAAAAAAAGCATTGGCTCTTATAAAAGCATTAAAGGATTTCAGAGTGTAAATTTTGCATTCACATACCATAACATATGTTCCTAATGCAGGAGTAAAAGATGTTCTGGTGCAAACTGATCCAGAGGGAAGAAGAGGTAAGTGGATAGAAACAATGTTGGAATATGATTTGGATATTAAACCCACAAAGTTAATCAAGGGACAAGGCTTGGAAAAACTAATGGCACAATCAAACCTGCGTTCCCTAGACATAAATCTCATAGCAACAATGTCGGAGGATGAGGATGATGGTTCGCTTATTCCAGTTTCAGAAAATTTTCTCCAATCTCCATGGTATTTAGACATAGTTTATGTTCTTCAGCATCTTTTTCCACCTCCAGGGATGTCTATAAGCAAAGGTAGATCACTAAACTCAAGTCTGCTAAATTACGTATTTTAAACAGTGCTCTTTATTGGAAAGATCCGGGAGGTATTCTACTTAATTGTTTGGTTGAAGATGAGGCTCAACAGGTGATGCATGAATTTCATAAAGGTGATTGTGGTGGTCATTTTTTTTGGAAAACAACAACTAACAAAGTATTGAGAGCAGGATATTATTGGTCAACTGTATTTTCATATTTGTATAAAATAGTGATGAGCTGCCATGAGTGTCAAGTTTTTCAAGGAAAAAGGAAACTACTTCCTCTTCCTTTGAAACAAGTTCAAGTAAATGCACCTTTCCAGCAGTGGGGACTTGATTTCATAGGGGAAATCCATCCCAAATCATCAGCACAACATCGATGGATCTTGACAGCTACCGATTATTTCACCAAATGGATTGAGGCCATTCCAGCAAGGTAGGCCACATATATGGTAATTATTCATTTTTTAGAATCAAATATCTTGTATTTTTTTGGTTGCCCTCACAATATCATAACGGATAATGCAGCAAAATTTAAATCCAAGAAGATGGTGGATTTCTTCCATAAGTATAATATTATACTGGACCATTCAACAACATACTACCCGCAGGGCAATGGATTGGCAGAGTCATCAAATAAGACTTTGGTGAATATAATCAAGAAAATGTTGGAAGCGAATAAGAAGAATTGGCTTCGAAAAATTGTTCACGCATTATGGGCTGACAGAGTTAGTAGCAAGAAATCCATAGGTATGCCACCATTCAAATTGGTTTATGGCACTAATTCAGTATTTCCTACATCACTTACAGTTCCAGTCATGAGATTACTACAAGAAGCTGGCATCGAAGAGGATGATATTCAGCAAAGGATCAATCAAATGATCCACCTTCAGCAAACAAGGGAAGAATTTTCTCAGAACACTTTCCCGTTGCAGGAAAAAATAAAGAAAATCTATGACTGCAAAACCAAAGCAGAAAAATTTCAGTTAGAAGATGTAGTGCTGAGATGGGATGCATGAAATGAGGACAAAGGAAAGCATGGTAAGTTCGATAACCTATGGAAAGGACCATATAAGATTTCAACATAGAGAGGACAAAACGCTTTTCTGCTCACAGAGATGGATGGTCAAGATTGCCCAGGAGGGCCAGTGAATGGTAGGCTCTTGAAGCATTACTAATTTTAAGATGATTCTATGAAATTATGTCACAGTCATTGTACATGCCATATTCATTTTTGGTAAGATTTCAAGTACACAGTCATTGAAGCTTGCGGCCCAAAGCGAAGGCTATAAAACTTGAATGATATGTGTAAGGTTTGCCGGTTTTGATTTAGGTTACGGTCATGGTTTGAGTCACGAGTCAGTCTGCATTGTGTCAGTTTTCAGTCTTTGAAGTATTTTGACCATATTTCCCAATGGATAAGGCTACTAGGTCTATGGTGTTCTTGGCACCTCCAAGGAGCTACCATTCCCATTGGAGCCAATGTTAGTGTCAGTCTTGTCATACTACCATCAGTGATCAAAATCTGCTCTTTTGAATTTGCATAGTAGGAGTCTCATACTATAATTTTTTATCACTCCATTAGGTCATGGATCCACTGATGGTTGGGGTCACTTAATCAATTTTCCCTCATGAAAAATACTTACTGGTTCTCCTCTCTATGGTTTTCAGTCATGATTCATTTTCACTCTGCAGTTCATTTTATTAGGTCATAGGGTTTGGTATCATTAGGTTTTAGGGTTCCACCATAGTCAAATTAATGATGAAAGTGTCAATAAATATCAGCAAGGACATGGGGATGCCAAATAAACTCAAAGTATAGTATCTGGAAAAGTCAAAGAAGTTGTTATTTTAAGCTTAATGTAATTCTCACCTCAAAACATGTTTTGAGGTGAAAACATAGTATTTTTTTTTTAGTATCATTTCTTAGGTAATTTTATGTTTCCATATGTAATAAGTTGAACTTCAAAAGCTGCTATCTCCATAAAGCCAATGTTAGTCTTTCGCAGCTCGTCACCAAGGGTCAAAGGGGATTTTTCTCTGTCGGGTTTTCAAAAGTGTTCTACACATGATTTTCAGTGCAAATCATATTCTAATCATTGTCATCAAAAGCAACTCAGAAAAATATTTCCAACGGTATATCATACTCCCGAAATCAGCTTCTGGATCGGAAAATATGCCTAAATGAATAAATGACTCAAAAAGTACAACTCTGCCCTTTTTCCATTACTTGACTAGCCTTTAACTTTAAAATTCTTACCTTTTTCTGTATTTTCCCTTTACTAAAAAGTCTTTGTATTTCCATCTCCTACAGCCCCGATGCGATCGCATTGCATCATCACATATCGTATTTCCTGCAGCGCCGAACCCTGCCATCCTTCTTCCGCCGATGCAATAATCCTCCATCGCATCGCATCGCCGCTTCATCCTCCATCACATCACTTCATCATTCACCACCGATGCGATCATCATTTCCATCGCATCGCTCCATCCCCCATCGCATTGCTCTATGGCCCGTTGCTCCTTGTTCATCGCTCCAATCGCTCCATCGCTCATCGCATATCGCAATTTAATCTGCCTGGAACATTCCCGCTCTTCTTCCGCTTGCGATTGCGATTCCCGTAGGCCCACCACTTCTATCCGCTCTGTTCTAAGGAAAAGGGGATTTTCTCCGTTTAATTAGGCACATTCGATTTTTTTTGGTTTAAAGGGTTTTCTTCAGGTTAGAAGGGACATGCACTCTGTTAAGGCCGTGAGAAAACCATGAAAGCAGAGATCATTACGACATCAACCATGAAACAAAAACAAATGATAATTGAGGGGGAAGGTCGGTTCTAGATTTGTTTTCTTTCCATTAGCTGGAGTAAATGTAACAGATAATACTTCCGGATGGTTGAGTATACAGTTTCCTCTCTTTCAGAGGTATATAGTTGGGTTTTCTATCTTCAAGTTTTTGTTTTGGGGCAGGTGAAACAACTCCTCTTTTTACGGATTCGCCCCCTGAGGCTAGTCTATTTAATGTAATTTTTCAGTCATTTGAGCAGGTTGGAATCACTTGGGCACTTTGAGCTTGATTGTACATTATTTGTAATTAGTTTGGCAGGAAATTAATAAGATTTGTAGCTATTTTTATGGGATCCCTGTGGTATGTAATTTTAGCACAATTTCTTCTTTTGTAATCATTTGTTAAATGTTTTATGTATGCCATCATTCATTCCATTGATTTCTGTTGAATTTTTTCAAGTTAGATAGGTATAATCCATTGTTACAGTGCTTTGCCTTGGGAAATCATTCAATATTTTATGTTTTCTACTGTTTGAGAAGGATTCATCTCATATGCCCTCCTCATCTCCTCACCAGTATTAAACACTTCACATCATTAAGCCAAAGGTGTTAAAGTTCATGCCTACCTTTCCCCATAGAACACCCTGCATTTCTAATTTAATTTCCCAGACTTAAACTGCCCAACTCCTTCTGATCCAACAAACACCAACAAAATATATCAAAACCTTTCGAGCTACTATACCTAGCCTAAAATATTTTTTTCCACAGTCATCCTTGACTGATATTCCTTACGGAGAGAGCCCTCTCCTTGCCTTGTAGGGCTAGCTACAAGGTTAAGTGTGGTTTGTGGTTACCCTGGCTTGCCTTCCTTCAGTCTGAGGTCAATCTAGGTGCTAACATGTATGCCCCAATGCAATCTCTTATCGCCGATGCGATTGCATCGCATCAATGCATATCGCATTTCCCGCAGTGCCGAACCCTGCCATCCCACTTCCGCCGCTGCAATAATCCTCCATCGCATCACAACGTTGCTTCATCCTCCATTGCATCGCTTCATCATTCACTGCTGATGCAATCATCATTTCCATCGCATCACTCCATCCCCCATCGCATCGCTCCATCCCCCATCGCATCTTTCTATCGCCCGTTGCTCCTCGTTCATCGCTCCAATCGCTCCATCGCTCATCGCATATCGCAATTTCCTCCGCCCTGAACATTCCCGCTCTTCTTCCACTTGAGATTGTGATTCCATTGGGCCCACCACTTCTATCCGCTATTTTCTAAGGAAAAGGGGCTTTTCTCCATTTAATGAGGCACATTCAATTTTTTTGGTTTAAAGGGTTTTCTTCAAGTTAGAAGGGATAGGCACTCTGTTAAGGCCGTGAGCAAACCGTGAAAGTAGAGATCATTATGGCATCAACCACGAAACAAAAACAAATGATAATTGAGGGGGAAGTTCGATTCCAGATTTTTTTTCTTTCCATTTGCTGAATTAAATGTAATAGATAATACTTCTGGATGGTCGAGTATACAGTTTTCTCTCTTTCAGAGGTATATCGTTGGGTTTTTCTATCTTCATGTTTTTGTTTGGGGGCACGTGAAACAACTCCTCTTTTTACGGATTCACCCCCTTAGGTTAGTCTATTTAATGTAATTTTTCAGTCATTTGAGCAGGTTGGAATCACTTGGGTTCTCTGAGCTTGATTGTACATTATTTGTAATCAGTTTGGTAGGAAATTAATAAGATTTGCAGCTATTTTTATGGGATCCCTGTGGTATGGAATTTTAGTGCAGTTTCTTCTTTTGTAATCATTTGTTAAATGTTTTATGTATGCCATCATTCATTCCATTGATTTATGTTGAATGTTTTCAAGTTAGATAGGTAGAATCCATTGTTACAGTGCTCTGCCTTGGGAAATCATTCAATATTTTATGTTTTCTACTATTTGAGAAGGATTCATCTCATATGCCCTCCTCAGCTCCTCACTAGTCTTAAACACTTCACATCATTAAGCCAAAGGTGTTAAAGTTCATTCCTACCTTGTCCCATAGAATACCCTACATTTATGATTTAATTTCCCAGACTTAAACTTCCCAGCTCCATCTGATCCAACAAACACCAACAAAATCTATCAAAACCTTTCGAGCTACTATACCTAGCCTAAAATATTTTTTTCCGCAGTCATCCTTGACTGAGATTCCTTACAGAGAGAGCCCTCTCCCTACCTTGTAGGGATAGCTACAAGGTTAAGTGTGGTTTGTGGTTACACTGGCTTGCCTTCCTTCAGTCTGAGGTCAATCTAGGTGCTAACATGTATAAACAAATTTATGTAGATATTTAGAATACCACCCTTGAAATTGTTCTACACAACTTGGACATTGAAATATCCCCTTTATTTGAAGCCCTGAAATTCAATAAGTAAGGTTAATAACATCAAAATAATAGTATAAAAATAAGTTTAAAATTTGGGATGACAATAAATTATGAGTGTAAATAAGTAATTATCTTTTAATCTTATCCGAACAAACACCAAGTCATGGGAAATAATGAGTAGTCCAACATAGTACACCATACAACATGAAGGACTTATTTGATGGAGGACGTGATATGTCATACATTCTTTTGACTTTCCATAGTAGTTACATCTCATCAATAAAAGGCATAAGATAAACATCCATGATTTTAACTTGATTTTTTTCTGGAGAAACTGAGAGTTAACACAAGTTGGTCCTTTCTAAAACTCATAAATGGGGGAATATTGTATGTTATCAATCTGACTGGAAAAACACTATGATTTAAGGTCATGAAAGAGAATGAGCACACTCCATCAAATGCAAGACCAAACATGATAATATGGGATTCATCTTTGAATTTTCTTGTCCATTTTTCCTCTATGTGTTTCAATTATTTGGAGTCATCCAGAATTCACATGAATCCATTTGTACTCCTATTCTTTGCATGCCAACCCATCAATTGTGCAAGTGACTTGCAATGAAACATTTGTTGAAGTCTAGGTATAATTGACATGTGATGTAAAACCTTATTTGGAACTATAGGACCTTGTACTTCAATAATATATCTCTTCTCTTTGCATACATGGAATTATACCTTGTCTTGATATTCATCTATATATAAAATTCAATCATTTTTACATGAATGAGTTTTCTTATATTTAATCCCAACTCAACCAACAACTGATGTGACTCTCTGCAAGTTGATGTCAATACATTCTTCAAGAAATATTTTAGTTTTTAGTGCTCTGTAAGATTTCCAAAGATTAAATCAATTGAATGTTTGACTTATGATGAATGTGTTTGATATGTCAATATATATTATTACTATTGATATACAATATATGGTTTTAAAATGCCCTTCAATAAATATAACTGAACTTGATGAATGTTTACGAATTACGTACACCAATTGAAAATGCATTGCAAGAAATAGATTTCAACTCACTTTAGTAGGGTGGAAAATCCTTTGTCTGACCAACCAAATAGTGACTTGATTTCTAATAATATTAATTTGCATTCTATTTTTGAGCTTCTACTTGCACCTGACTTGAACACGGGTGTCTTTGCTGCTTTCTTGATGGAGTCCTTCAGGTTGTTATCATAAACATTACGTTGGTGGTAATTACCCATGTTGTCATTGTTACTGTCAACCATATGATAATTATTATCATCATTTTTCCCATCCCCAAAGAAACTTGTAATCATTTCATTCAATCCTTATTCATGCACTGCATTTTAAATATCATGATCATCATCATTAAGGCTAGGTGGCATGTCATCAGTGTATGCTAATCTCATTAGTTGTTCAAATTTATCAGGTGGTAGAGTTCTCTTTAAATATGCTCTTTTCGCCTTGGTATGGTTTAAAGGATGGATTGGATCATCTTGTCCAAATATTAATAGCCCAGTTGGATCTTCAGTATTAGTAGCCGTTCTTTCATCATCATATTCTACCTATCCACAAACACAACCATTCTTTAATGTTTGGCAAGAATTGGATAAATCATAAATGTATCAATTTCAAAGAAATATAATCAAATATCACTTAAAAAATCCCATCCCATGTAATATAGTCTTGACCAACCTCTTCTTCAGTGAAATTATTTGTTGTGTATGGAGGATTCATTGTCATATCCTCTTCCACTCACTATGTTATTCATGATTTAACAATTTTAGGTCCATGCCCACATACATATGTTTTTTTCTTTTGCTAGTTGAACGCTTAGGCTATGCACTTGCTCTAATCTCCATATGAAATATCAACAACACACATTAATTTATTTCAGTATTGAATAATACACTATAAATTCTAATAATACTCTAAAAAAGGATGAACTTATCACAAAATTCCTCCTAAGTTAAGTCAAAATTTGATTACTTGATGTCCTGTGACATCTGGTGTGTCCTTATTTGATATGACACGATCTTTTGCCATGGCCTCATCTTACCCCTATAATACAAAACATAGTTTAATGAAGAGATTTCTGGATTTTCCATAGTGTGATAAAACAATGGTCGACGTTTTGAATCCCAACAGGGATCCATCTTTAGGACACAATGAAGAATTAAGAGTGAAAGAAGGACGCAAAGGACAAGGTATAAATAGTGAAGTGAAAAGAGAGGAGGAAGAGTCGACTGATTAATTAATATTATTATCTTTTAATTTGTTAAATAAATAATTTAATCTAATAATTTTTTCTAAATTTATGTCAATACAATTTTTATTTTAATAAAATTATTCTAGATAAATTATAGAATTTACTAATAAATTAATTTTAATGAATTTTAATTTTCTGAATTTTAAATTTGTTCATTAGTTTTAATAATAATTATTAATTTTTAATGAATTTTAAATTTATTGAAATTTTAATTTTTATATTAATTGTTTAATTCTAAGTGATAAAGCCTAAAGTTACTAATTTATTTTTTTATTTTTATTTTTATTTTTATTATTATTATTATAATATATATATATATATATATATATATATATATATATATATATATATATATATATATATATATATATATATATATATATATATATATATTTTTTTTTTTTTTTTTTTTTAAATTTTTATATTAATTGATTAATTATAAGTTACTATTTTTTTTAAACTAAATTAATAATTATAACTAACTAAAATTATCTAATTAAATTAAAATAATAATTATAACTAACTAAAATTATCTAATTAAATTAAAAAAAACTAATTTAAAAATAATATAATTTATCTAATTAGATTAAAAATAATATAAGGGTTAATTTAATTGTCTAATTAAATTAAAAATAATATAAGGGTTAATTTAACAAAACATAGTTAATGATGTTTAGTACACCAATTATATCATTTAAACCAATATGCTATCCAACACAAAACCTCACTTTACTCATATATTTTATATGTTGATATCATGTTTGGATTTGAAAAAAAAACAACATAGTTATATAACTTTATCTCTTCTATGTTGTAGCATTTGTGATCACAAACACCATCCTCCTTTAATGTTTCTTTGTCTTCTTACCTTTATTGTATCTACATATTCCGTATCTGATTCTATGGCCACCCACTTTCCTCTCATTGATTTAGTAGGTCTACATCATCCATGTCCTCTATCCATGGCCTCCTCTGGATGATGTAATACACAAAAATGACATTAGTCACATAGCATCTATGCTCTTTGTTGTTGCTTTGTCCAATTGGCTAAACACACAATTGATTTAAGATCAACTTGTAGAAATTTTAATACAATTATGTATTGCATGGATTCTCCCGATCTAACAATTATATGCCACTGTTAAATACATAATCGCTTCTATCAAAATCTTTGTGGAAATTTAAAACACGATCGCCAATTGTACACATGAAGAAAACTCAATCACACATAACACATATGTTTTTACCCATAAAGATAAAAACCGCACTATCATATATTATGTATACATCATGGATCATGAAACAATCTCATACAAAACTCTAACCCAAGAGCTCAATATACAATTGTCTCACACTATCATACAAAAATTGGCAAATACATGAGCCAATTTACTGCCTCCTGACAACCTGCCTCCACTGCGCAATCCCTGCTGATCACAATCCCTGAATGAATGAGATCCTGCTTGCCTTGACTGTGCAATACTCATTGGCATCTCCAATGTGTGTGTGGTTGCATGAGTGCACCCACTAATGTCACAACTGATAGTCAAATTGTCCCTTTCACCTATCTCTCAACTGGGTCTCCACTGGATCTGACATGCATGTAGTTAACAATAGTAAATCTTCAGTTGCATGTGAGACCACTGCTTGTGAATTAATTCACTGATCTCTCACTAGTGTATGCTCAATTACAACTAGCACAACTGAGTTTAACTCACTTAACTGAGTTAAACTACTTTACAACTTACATAACTACGCATCCAACTCATGAAATCTATAAATAGACTTCGCACATATATCTAAAAATAGAACATCATCTATAAATATAATTTTCTCAACATCTATAAATAGAATTCCACTATAAATAGAATTTTATGATCCGTTCTAAAAATAGACCTACACCTAAAAATAGCCCGTGGACCCCACCTAGTGTAGGTGCTGAATTTTCACTAGGATCATCACCTTGTTGAATCTCAACACTCCGTCTCAACAAGAAAGGGATTAGCCTTCACCCTGATCCTATCTCTATGGTATTCGAATTTGCTCCTAGTGAGCACCTTCGTCAGAATATCTGCATCCTGATCTTCCGTAGGAATTTACTAAAGCAACATGATCTTTCGTTGCACACAATATCTGATATCGTTGCTTAGATAGATCATGAAACACAAGATTAATCGAGAGTTTAATGCAACTCTGATTATCACAATGAAACACTGTAAGATATAAATGAGAACCAAACAAACCAACCAAGATCTTTCTCATCCAGATATCCTCACATGTAGCTTGACTTGCTGCCATGTATTCCACTTCCGCTGAACTGAGTTCCACAGATCTCTGTTTCCTGCTGTACTAAGAAACAACTGTAGATCTGATACTGAAGACCCCTCCTGATGTGGATTTTTTTCCGTTGGGCTTCCCGCCCAATCTCAATCCATTGAGACATGAAAATTCACCTCATCCATCTGTCTGTACCATAAGCCATACTTAGATGTGCCCCTCAGGTATCTCAGGACATGCTTGCCCACCTTCCAAAAGAGCTTGGTAGGCTTAACCATCGCTTGACTAAGCTGGTTCACCACATAGCATATGTCTGGTCTTGTATTCACTAAATACATTAGCGAACCCACTAACTGTCGATAGAAAGTAGCATCCACTACCTCTCCAGATGTAACATCCTCTTTCCTCCAGTTTCCTGGAAGAGGAGTATCCATGGGTTTGCAGCCCTCCATGTGAAACTTACCCAATATCTCCCTTGCATACTTGCCTTGAGACACAAAAATTTCACCATCTCGCTGCCATATTTCCAATCCAAGAAAATAATGAAGTAGGCCCATATCCTTCATCTCGAACTCCTTTGCAAGGTCCTCCTTGCATGAGTATATCAACTGCTCATCACTAGTTAGTATTAAATCATCAACATAAAGAACAAAGATTAAAAGCTTACCCTCCACCATAATTTGGTATAGGTTTGTATCCGCCCGACTCTTGGTGAAGCCAAGTCCAGTGAAATAGCTGTCGATCTGAGTGTACCAAGCACGGGGTGCTTGCTTCAACCCATACAACGCTCTTTTGAGTCTGCACACATGCGACTTGTTGTTGAAGATCTCAAATCCTTCAGGCTGCTGAATGTACACTTATTCCTCAATGATCCCATTGAGAAATATAGTCTTCACATCCATCTTATGAATGTGCCAACCCATCTGCACTGAGAGAGCAAGGATGGTCCTCATGGAAGAATACCATGTGACAGGTGCAAAGGCTTATTTATAATCTATCCCCTCGATCTGTGAGAAGCTCCGGGCCACAAATTTGGCCTTGTATTTCTCAACACTCCCATCAACAACTTGCTTTACCTTGTAGATCCATTTTGAACCTACCACTGATTTATCAATTGACCCTGGAAAAATTTCCCAAGCACTGTTTCTGACAATGGAGTCATACTCCTCCACCATTGCATCTACCCATGTGGGCTCCTGCATTGCTTCCTGAAAGGAAGATGGCTCAGTCACAATACATTTTCTCATGAGAGCCATGTATCCAGTGAATCGGTCAGGAGAGTGTATTTGTCTGCATTGTCAAGTAGGGACTCCTACATTCTGTGCAGCATCAAGTTTCAGCCTCTCAGCTTCTGTGGTACGCCTTTTTCTAGTTATGATGTTTGGCTCTGCATGAGTGGAATCCTCCACTCCATGAACCTCCTCCTGTGGCTGATCCACATCTATAGACTCATATTTGGGAACCAAAAGTTCCTCTTCTGCATGTAAGTCTAGCTCCCTCTCAAGTGACAACTTCATGGCTTTCTCCTCATTGAATTTTATATCCTGTTGCACCACGGTCATTCGACTGTTTGGAAAATACACATGATAATTATGGGGTGTTTCTGTGTACCCCAAAAATATCCCAACTTCAGCAGTCAGCTGCAGCTTCTTCCTGGCATTCTTGGTCACATGCACATAAACGAATGAGCCAAAAATATTAAAGTGAGAAACATCCGGTTTCTTACTAGTAAAAGCTTCTTTAGGTGTATTCATGCCAAGTACTCTACGAGGACAACGATTTTGAACATAAACTACAGTGTTTCATGCTTCTGCCCACAAATACATTGGTAGGGCCTGATCATGCAACATTGCTCGTGCTGCACCGATGATCATTTTGTTATTTCTCTCCATGACCCATTTTGCTATGGGTTATGAGGTGCTATGAGTTATCTTCAAATTCCTTCTTTTATATAGAATTATTTGAACTCGTTTGAGACGTATTCTCTACAATTATCACTCCACAAAGCCTTCACTTACTTCCTCGGCTCTTTCTCCACCAATTCCTTAAACTCACAGAACTTTGAGAATGTTTGATCCTTCTTCTACATGAAGAAGATCCAGTATTTACAAGAAAATTCATCAACAAAAATAACATAATACCTGTTTTTTGCTGTTGAAGTAACCGAGAATGGTCCACACGTCTGTGTGAACTCTCTCTAGGATCACCGAAGCATGGTTCTCCTTTTCATGAAAGGTGGAATTTACATACTTCCCCATGGTGCAACCCTTGCACTGATCTAATTAAGCAAGTGTTCCCATTGAAATTCCAGTAGATATTTGCTGCATGAATTTCAAGGCTCCATGATGAAGATGGCCTAATCGCCTGTGCCATAATTCACCCTCATCCTGGCTCACAATTTTTTCTACCTTGGCCATCATGGCAGTGCAACCATCTACCTCCAGCGTGTAGATATTCTTGACTCGAATCCCTATCCTCTTGGCTTTACCCATTGTTTTATGTCACAGGAAATATTTTCCATCGCTGAAAACAACGTCATAGCCTCTGTCTTCCAACATCGTGACTGAGACAAAGTTTTTATTCAAACCTGGAACATGCATAACATATTTCAATTGAAATGGTTTACCTGAATCCCTCTCAAAGGTAATGGTACCAATGCTGGTCGCACTGTATTGTCCATCGTCGCCCATCTCTAATTGCATTTGGAGATATTTCTCCTCCAAGTCATTGAAAAGCTCCTTATCTCCTGTCATGTGGAAGGAAGCACCATATAAAGATACCACACCAATACCATTTCACTTGAAACCAAGCATGTGATAAAAAAGAAATCAAGTTTGCAGCCTTCTTGTTCTTCTTTTTTTGTGGGCAGTTAGTGGCGAGATTCCCATGTTCGTGACAATGAAAACACTTCACCTTGGACAAATCCAAATTCTTGCCTTTAGACTTGGATTTTGAATGGAATTTCTTCCCCTTCCATTTCATTTCCTTAGCAACAAAATCACAATCCTCTTCATCATCATGATTTGATGAAGAGCCATCTCTGGTGTTCCACCTGAACTCCTTATGCACTAGATATGACCACAGTGGTTCCCAATCCGACAGTTTTTCTCGTCCGTTGACAGAGTCTTGATAACTGTGCCAAATCTTAGGAAGTCCCAAGAGAGCCATGCTCACCAAATCATCATCGAAAACTATGATTCTCACACTCCCCAGTTCATCCAGACATTGGAAAAACTTTGTGAGATACTTAGGAATATTGTCGCCCTTCTCCATCTTGATCTTTCTGAGTTTATCCTTCAGCGCCAATTTCCTATGGTCACTTCTACTTTGGAAATGATCTGTCAAAGCCTTCCACATAGCATATGGAGTGGCTTTCCCATGAAGGCTTGAGACAATGTGGTCTCCTACACCTTCCAACATAATCCTTCTCATCTTCGCTACTTTCTTTTTCCATGCATCAAGTAATGCATCATCTGTCGAAGTGGGCTTAGGAACATCACCGTAGATGAATTCCTTCAAGCCATTATCTTCAAGCACCACCTCCATCCTTTCCTTCCAGGAAATGTAGTTCGAGCTTCCCTCGAGCACATATTCTAGCTGCAAGCCATTGAAAGCCATTTCGATGTTTACTCAACTGTCGAACCAAGAAATTCTTGCAGCAAATTTGAATTGTTTCCACCAACAAACTCAACTACTGCTTCAAAATTGCAATCTTCTTTGCTCTGATACCATGTAGAAGTTTTAATACAATTATGTATTGCCTGGATTCTCCTGATCTAACAATTATATGCCACTATTAAATACCGAATCGCTTCTACAAAAATCTTTGCAGATATTTAAAACACGATCGCCAATTGAAAACACATGAAAAAATATCAATCACACATAACACAGATGTTTTTGCCAGGAAATCATAAAGCTAAAAACCCCACTATCATTTATTATGTATATATCATGGATCATGAAACTATCTCATACGAAACACTAATCCAATATCTCTTAGTACAATATAAAATCGTCTCACACTGTCATACAAAAATTGGCAAATACATGCGCCAATTTACTGCCTCTTGACAGCCTGCCTCCACTACGCAATCCCTGCTGATCACAATGCTTGAATGAATGAGATCCATCTTGCCTTGAATATGCAATCCTAATTGGAATCTCCAATGTGCGTGTAGTTGCATGAGTGCACCCACTAATGTCATAATTGATAGTCAAACTATCCCTTTCACCTATCTTTCAACTGGGTCCCCACTGGATCTGACATGCATGTAGTTAAAAATAGTAAATATTTAGTTGCATGTGAGACCACTGCTTGTGAATTAATTAAATAATTAATTCACTGATCTCTCACTAGTGTATGTTCAGTTACAACTAGCATAACTGAGTTTTAACTCAATTAACTGAGTTAAACTACTTTACAACTCACATAAATACACATCTAACTCTCTTACAACTTCGAATCACTCAGTTACAACTAAGTCCACTTGCATGTCCCACCAACCAACCATTGAACTTGAATTTCCCATAGCTAATTGGTTTTCCACTTCAGTTAAATATTTCCAAGTGCTTCATGAGAATAGATTAATGTATATTGTCCAACTATTATTAAGGGATAATAATAGTCGACATGCATCTATAAATAGACACACGATCTATAAATAGACTTCCCACATACATCTAAAAATAGAACATCATCTATAAATATAATTTTCTCAACATTTATAAATAGTCTTCTACTATAAATAGAATTTTCTCATCTGTTCTAAAAATAGACTTACACCTAAAAATAGCCTCTGGGCCCCACCTAGTGTAGGTGCTTAATTTTCACTAGGATCATCATATTTTTGAATCTCAACACAGCTAGTTTTCACTGCACCCTTCTAACTAAAATGCCCCTATTTTAAAACAATCCCAATATGGTGACATGCCACAACTCTTATAAATCTTAGGCGAGGATTATGAAAACTAATGGACTATTTTTTTTTCATATTTTCATTTAACTTAATTCAAACCCTTCATTTAAACCACCAAATACCTATATTTTTATATATTAAAAAAAATCCTTTGACGCTATATGTCTGAGAATATAATATTTTCAAATTTTTATTGTTAAGTATTCTAAATGAACTCAATATATAATATAATAATTAGTATAAGTTAACTTATGGATGAGATATATTTTCAGCACCACCATCCACCTTATAAAGGAGAAAAGAGTGAGTAGTAGGATCAAAAATGTTTGTGTCAAATGTATACATAATCACTAAGCAACACAACCTTTAAAGGTGAAAATATGTGTATGTGGTTATAACTAGCGGATTGTTACATTATGAGTCATTAGATATTAAAATAAAATTAGAAAGTTTGAAATAACAACAAATTCATTACTGGGATAGGAAAATATGACATAAATCACCTTCCATTGCATTAAAACACCATTTATAGGGCTTTACATCAACTAATATTTCAACTTATCCTATGTGCCTATGCACATTGCACATCCAATATTGGTATTCAAACCTCATAAAAAAAAAAAAAAACATGGAAGCCTCCCATATCGACATTGCAGGCAATGAATACAAATTATATGGAGAGAAAAAATGCAATATTATAGGCGCTAAATTAGGCGCAATTAGCACCATAAATCAACTAAATTCTTTAGCCAATAGTCGACACTAAATCCAGCACAAATGACGCCCAATTTAGTGCCGAATATTCAACCAAATTGAAAAACTAAAAAAAAGAAGCCCACTAATCTATAATTCGCACAATGGTCAAAATAAAAAACAAAAAAATCCTGCCAATATATAATTTGCGTAATGGATAAACCTATTGTCTATCCCGATTATTCAACCATAACAATGTAATAAATTAACCATATTTCCATTCTCATACTCACCAATTGAAAATAGAGGGAGTTTTGAATTTTTATCCAGAGTTGGAGCAAACCACAGTTGGAGCAATGTGTTAAGGCTATGGAAGAAAATAACTAATTGATTGGATCTTTGTTGATGGTGGGTAGAGATATTGGTGATCCTCTCCTCCCATGTTGTGGATTTTAATTAAAAGTTGATTTGTGGGTGTGATTCGACCTCTAGCAATCACAAAATCAATTTGTGCATCTCATTGTTAGGTCCCCATATTACTATTATAGTCCCTTATTATTGTTATTGTACCTCTGTAATCCCCATATTGTTATTATTGTGCCCTTAAATTATTATTGTTAGGTCAGCTAGGATTACATTATGGCCCCACTAGGATTACATTGTGGCCCCATGGACTCCTATATATAGAAAGGAGGTTTTGTAATTTGTATCATCCAAGAATTGTTCATTCATGTAATGTATTGGAGGTTACCCCCTCGAAGTGGCTTATTTCTAAGGTGTTGATATCCATTTTCTTCTATTTTTGGAGCTGGTTTCCCAACATTTGGTATCAGAGCTTTGGATTCTAGGGTTTCGCTGCTCCAAACAGGTCATCGTGGAATTTTCGCTGTAAATTTTTTTTCTACGAAGGTTTAGAAGCTAAAATTTTTAGAATGCGAAGCTGAAATCCTGGGGAACATTTTCACAAAATTTCAGAGCTTTGTTCGCAATATTTTTGGAGATATGATCTGTGGAAGCTAGGTCTTTTTGCAGGCTCCTGAATTTAACTTAAAAAGGTCATCGCGAAATTTTCGCTATAATTTTTTTCCACGAAGATTCAGAAGCTGAAATATTTAGAGCGTGAAACTGAATTCCTGAGGAACATCGTTGCAAAAATTTAGAGCTTGGTTCACTATGTTTTTGGAGATATGATATGTGGAAGTTAGGTCTTTTTCAGGCTCCTGAATTTCATCTCAAAGAGGTGATCGTGGGAAAATATTCATAATTATCTCTCTAAGCATCGGATTGGAATTTTGTAAAAAGTGACTAGAAGAAGATGGACTATAGTTTCCTATCTGTAAATCTTAGAGCCAAAGGAGTAAACAGTGACATGTGGCAATCTGTACAAGTTCACTCTACTGAACCAGTCCATAATTAGGTCATTGTGGGAGATTGGAAATAATTTTTTCTTGAAGAATCCAAATCAAGTCAGACCTGTGGCAATTGAAAGAAGATTCATAGGGCTACGTCAGGTCCAAATTTCAGATATTGAAGATCCGAAATCAAAAAAATAATTCAGTTTCAACATCGAACTCCTCAAAATCAAGAAAAAAGTGTGTATTTTTTTATCAAATTGCATAAGTCTTGTTTTAAAAATTAGTTTTAAGTGATTCCAAAGGCCTATTGAGCATAGATATCAGTATTGGGTTCTAAAATGCCTCCTAAAAATAATTCAACACCCATTAAGCCCTCAGAGTACTCTACTATGACTCATGAAGATGAAGAATTGCAACATGATCTATCAAAATTACAAGAGCAAGTGTACCAAAATTTGTTCTCGCAAAGAGCAAAAAAAATGAAATGGATGTTTTGAAGAAAAGCATGGAAGCTAAGATGGATGGTTTGAAGAAAGGCATGGAAGCTACGATGGATGGTTTGAAGAATGGTATGGAAGATAAAATGGATGGTATGGAAGAAAAAATGGAAGGTTTGAAGGAAGACATGGAAGGTTTGAAGGAAGGTTTGTCAAAGTTGATACAAGAAATGATTTCTAATGGAGAAAAGATAGTAGATGAAAATCATGATGAGAAAAAAATAAATGTTAATCGTGATTTCATAAACTCTAATGTTGGATTAAAGAACCACCATATTCTAAAGATGGATATGAGGAAGTTTGATGGCAAGGATCCCGTAACATGGATACTATATATGGAGCTATATTTTGATCTCAATAATGTGCAAAACACACAAAAGGTACACATTTCACTTTACATTTAGAACAAAATACATTTGTATGGTATCTATGGCTTTGATCCCGTAAAAAAATTGTCACTTGGTCAATTTTTACGGAGGAAATGATAGCACATTATGAGGATACAAAAATCAACACTTTCTTTAGCCAATTGATAAATCTCAAACAAAAGGGTTTAGTGGAGAAGCACATTGAGGACTTCCAAAAATTGAATATAAGGGTAACTGATATTCCAGAGGAACACATAATTGATCTCTTCATAGGTACTTTAAAGGATAACATCCAACATGAAGTTTGCGTTTTGGAACCTAATTCATTGGAGAAGGCATTCAGGTTGGCAAGAAAAATTGAATGTAAAATTATGGCGACAAGGAAGCCTACCACTCACTTCTATAAAGAGGGAAGTGTTGCTACTCCTAGATTTCCACAACCTACAAGGTTCACAACAATTGGAAGAAAAAAGAGCAAAAGGGCTTTGCTACAGTTGTGATAGAAAATACACTGAAGGTCATAAGTGTGCTGAGAAGAAATTATTTTACATAGATTGTGAAGAGGAAGAAGAAAATGAACAAGAAGAGGATATACACCAGGAACCAACCCTATAAGAGGAAGAAATGAGTCTGACCATATCATGTAATGCATTGGCAGGAATTACCACTCCTCAAACTCTCAAGATAGAAGGACATATCAAGAAGAAAAAGGTAATAGTGTTGATTGATTCAGGTAGTACCTATAATTTTATTCATTGTAAGGTAGCCAAGGAATTGAATTGTTTCCTATACCCAGCACCAGAATGTCAAGTGATGGTTGCAAATGGAGGAACTATAAATTTCTCTGGAAAATGCCATAATATCAAGCTAACCATGGGGGAATATGTATTGAATAGTCCAATGCTTTCCATTCCTATGGGAGGTGCTGATGTTGTACTATGAGTACAATGGTTACAATCTCTGGGGACGGTAGCTTTTAATTTTCAAGTACTTTTCTTGAATTTTTTTTCAGAAGGAAAGGAAGTCGAATTATGGGGTATTGCAGGGAAGATGGAAAATGTAATAAGGTATAATTTCATGGCAAAGCTTCTAAATAAAGAACAAAAAGGTGTAATTGCACAATTATGCTCACTAGAAGTTCCAACATCAAAATCATCTATTTTTGCAGATCTCCAAAAAGTCTTGGACAATCATTCCAAGGTGTTTGAAACTCCCAAAGGGCTCCCAACTATTAGTGATCATGATCATGCTATTCATTTGATTCCAGGAATTTTTCCTCCAAACATCAGGCCTTATAGATATCCTTATGTCCAAAATAGCGAAATTGAACGTATGATTGCAGAAATGTTAGAGGCGGGTATAATTCAACCTAGTTAAAGTTCTTTCTCTGCTCCTGTAGTATTGGTACACAAGAAAGATGGATCATGGTGCATGTGTCCGGATTATAGGGAGCTCAATAAGCTCACCATTAAAGATAAATTTCCCATTCCTATGATTGATGAATTATTGGATGAATTACAAGGAGCAATTTATTTTACCAAATTGGATCTTCGTTTAGGATATCATCAAATTAGAATGAAGACTGAAGATATTTTGAAAACAACATTTCGAACTCATGGGGATCATTATGAATTTTTGGTCATGCCTTTTGGCCTTACCAATGCACCTTCTACATTTCAAGGGTTGATGAATTCCATTTTCAAACCCTTCCTTAGAAAATTTGTGCTAGTATTTTTTGATAATATACTAATGTACAACAGGTCTTGGAAGGATCATGTTCAACATGTTGACAGGGTGCTCAAACTATTGTAGGAGAAACAATTATATGAAAAAACATCCAAATGTTTCTTTGGAGTACAAGAGGTGAAATATCTGTGTCATATTGTATCTTACGAGGGTGTTAAGGTAAACCCTAAAAAAATTAAAGCCATTAAGGAATGGAAAGTCCCCACAACCATAAAGTAGTTGCGAGGATTTATTGGGTTAACAGGGTATTATCTCAAGTTTGTTAAGAATTATGGGAGAATAGCAGCACCTATAACAACATTATTGAAGAAAGATGCATTTTCATGGACTCCTGAAGAAACTAAGGCCTTTGAACATCTTAAAGAGGCAATGTGCCTAGCACCGGTCTTAGCTATGCCAGACTTCACAAAAACATTTATTGTGGAATGTGATGTCTCAGGAAATGGAATTGGTGCCATTTTAATGCAGGAAGGAAGACCCATTACTTTTGAAAGTCGTCCAATCAAAGGAAAGTATTTACATAAACCTATTTATGAGAAGGAAATGTTAGCAATACTTCATGCACTAAAGAAATGGTGAACTTACATAATGGGAAGACACTTCAAGGTAAAAACTGATTGTGATAGTCTTAAACACTTTTTTGGAACAAAGACTATCTTCAGAAGAGCAGCAAAAATGGGTGAAAAGATGTTGGGTTATGACTTTGAAATAATCTACAAAAAAGGGAAGCTAAACGTTGTTTCAGATTCACTCTCAAGAAAGAATGAAGAGGTGGAAGCATTGCTTTGTGACATTTCTATTATCCAACCAGATTGGATAACTAAAGCAAGAGATGAATGGAAGAAGGATGAAGAAGTGTGGACACTCATTCAAAAGTTGCAGCAAGATCTTAGTAAAGCTGATACATTTAGTTGGAAAAATGATTCCTTATGGTACAAAGATCACTTATATATTTGTAATAATTCCCAACTAAAACCAAAGATTCTTTTGGAATTGCACACTTCTCCTTTAGGAGGACACTCAATATTTTTAAAAACTTACCACAGGGTGAAGAAAGATTTTTTTTGGGATGGCCTTAAATCTGATATTCAAAAGTTTATGGAAGAATGTTTGGTTTGGAAACAGAATAAAGTTGAGACAATTAAGACCCCGAGTCTTCTACAACCTTTATCCATCCCAAGTCAACATTGGGAGGATATTTCAATGGATTTTATCACAGGTTTACCTAAGTCCGAAGGAAAGAGTGTCATCATGGTGGTAGTTGATAGACTTACCAAGTATGCACATTTTTGTGCATTATCTCATCCATTTAAAGCAAGTACAGTTGCTACTACATTTATGGACACAATTCAAAAGCTACATGGGAACCCAAGGGTTATTGTGAGCGACAGAGATCCCATTTTTACTGGAAATTTTTGGACAGAGTTATTTTCTTGTTTGGGTACTCAATTAGCTCATAGCTCATCTTATCATCCTCAATCTAATGGTAAAACTGAGATAGTAAATAAATGTTTGGAAGGATATCTTCGTTGTTTTTTTGTCTGATAAACAAACACAATGGGTCAAGTGGTTACCTCTCACTGAATGGTGGTATAACACTTCCTTCCATACTGCAAAAAAAATGACCCCATTTATGGCACTTTATGGATATCATCCACCATCCATCACATCATCTCTAAAAGAAAATTTGAAGGTTCAAGCAGTGGAAGATCACATCGAGCATCAACAAGAAGTTCTCCAACTCTTAAAGGATAACCTAAATTTGGCACAAAATCAAATCAAACAACAGGAAAATCAACATCGCAGCGAGAGAAGTTTTGATGTAGGAGACTGGGTATTTTTATGGCTACAACCATACAAAAAAATGTCCCTCAAGCAAGTTAAGAAGGATAATAAATTATCGCCAAAGTACTATGGTCCTTACAAGGTGTTGCAAAAGATTATGGCATACAAATTGGAGCTTCTTGCTTCTTCACGAGTGCATCCAGTTTTCCATGTTTCATGCTTAAAGAAGGTTGTAGGTGAAAATCTTCCAGTTCAAACAATATTTCCAGAACTTGATGAGGAAGGAAAAATTGTATTGGAACCTGAAGCGGTCACGGAAACAAGAACTCAATAGCTACAAAATCGATCAATTTCAGAGTATCTCATCAAGTGGAAGAACTTACCCACTGAAGATTCTACATGGGAGGATGATAATTTTATACAGAAGCACCCAGAGCTACTCAAGCGTTGAGAACAACACTTTTTTGAAGGAGAGGGGTATGTTAGGTCCCTATATTACTATTATAGTCCCTCATTGTTGTTGTTGTAACCCCCTTATTGTTGTTATTGTACCCCTGTAACCCCCATATTGTTATTATTGTGCCCTTAAATTATTATTGTTAGGTCAGATAGGATTACATTGTGGCCCCACTACGATTACATTGTGGCCCCATGGACTACTATATATTAAAAGGAGGTTTTGTAATTTGTATAATCCAAGAATTGTTCATTCATGTAATGTATTGGAGGTTTCCCCCTTGAAGTTGCTTATTAATAAGGCGTTGATATCTATTTTCTTCTATTTTTGGAGCTGGTTTCCCAACACTCATTCACCCCCTACCAGAGATGAAAATCAAACCCTATCGATCCATTTTTCACTACTGCTATTTAAAACAGTTAGAGGGAAGGGAGCACAACGTAGGGATAAACGAGAAGGAATTTTCCATAGTATGGAGGAAAAACATTATCCCTAGGATGCCAAAAATTGTCATGCAACAAAGGGATCTAATTCTTTAATGAAAGAGGTATTTCATACCCAATTTATAGATTTGTACATGTTTCCATTGCTTCTTTGAATTATATTTTTAATTTTTTAATTTCAAAATTATAAAATAATAAATTAGGGTTTATTTTCTTATTTATAAATTTAAAATAATTTTTTTTATTGCACATATATAGGGATATGACAGTGAGAAACTGAAAGAATCATTGGATTCTATATTGGGGGTATAAGCAATGAAAACACTAGAAGGTATGGACTTGTCCATGCTTGCCAAATACATAGAATAATGATCTACTAAAGGAAATGAAACAATCCAAATGAAGAAACTCTGTCAAAGGGAATCAATTGATTCCCCATAAGCTCCTAGATCGAGTAAATATCTAGGAAAAAAGTAAATCACAATAACCTATAAGAATGTGGAACAAGGAAAAAAGAATTCCAATGTCCCAACCACTCCTAGGACACAAATTTCTTCCACCACCAATACATGTTATGCATATTGCATTGGTACATAAAAAACTGAGGTAGAATATGATGTTGTCTCCAAGAATATATGAATGGCAGATGCCGGGAAAGTGTTCAATCGTAGGTTGAAGGAATCATGCCTTCATCGCTTCAAAGAACATCTACATCTTCCATTATCGAAGATACCCATGCACATTAAAAAGGTAGTCATCCATGACATGGAGAATGAATTTGGGATAGGTTGGCCGGTAAAGCAAGTAAAAAAATAAATGACTCAAAATTGTAAGATATTTTTTTGCAACCAAACGAAAAAGATAAAAAAAATCCCTCCCAAGCTAAGGACCAAAATAAGGCCAATTGATGTAAGCGTGAAAGTATGGAAAGATATTGTGAAAGAATATGATAGAGTAGATGCACGAAGGAAGTCTAGCGAGGAGAGAAAAAAGATATTTAAATTTGGTCACAATATTATTTCAAATTCATTAAAAGATTTTTATATTTTACTGGTGCATAATTAAATTGAATTAGTGTATGTTTCAGGACAAGGCCTCTAATGTTGGGCTTGCCAAATTTTGTGCCACACATGACAATGACCAAACATGTTTAGAAGGCTTAATATGAAAATTTGTGAGTATATTTAATATTTGAAATTAAATTAATATTTTTTAATTTTTTACAAAAAAGTAAATGATTGGATATTAATTACTTTAACTAGTCCATTTGCCATGTTTCGACATGACTAACAATATGGACATTATCCATACAAATTGGAAGTCGATATGATAAAAGAAAAACAATGGTCCAATTTTGTTATCTAGATGGATAATAAGGTATCATTAGGTGAATTTCAATAAATTAGCTGGATATTGTTATGTTAATATGTCAATTTTCATTTCTTGTGTTGAGTTGTTTAATTATGTGTAGCTTGATTTCTTTTGTGCTCCCATCAGTCATAGCATATGTTGTAGCTCCTAGAGACAACCCTTGGGCTGAAAAGGTCAGTTCCTAGGTCATCCATATAATTCCTTGAAATATTTGTACAATTTTCTCAAAATTAAATTGATATTCATACATTTGGATGATATCTTTGCCCAAAGGAGGACATCAAGATATAATGTGAGCTAGTCTTTGGAGAAATTAATGAATAAATTCAACTGGCCTACTTATCTGTGATTACAACCTTTAAATTGATGTTGTAGCATGGAGGGAAGAACAAAAGGAAATTCGAGATTTAAGGTACAGGGATAAACATAATCCTAGGCATTAGATCTCCAATAAAGAACATGAAGTGAAAGAAAATGAGATGCAAAAAAAGTGGAGTGCTTCTTTAAGATTTCTTAGATAAAAGTTACACGTATCTCAGCTATTAGCATATCATTGATAAATTTGTTAATGAAAGGAACTGTTAGCTTCATTACACAAGTCTCAGAAGAATAATAACATAAATTAAAATTACAAAGAAAAGAACACATATTCTAAGCATCATATACCAAGAATCATTTGAAACTTCTTCATTAATTTCCCAAAAATATTTGAGCACATTAGAAAGCAAGATTAGCTAGAACTCCCTCTTGGAGGAAAAATTTAGAACCCATTATGAGTTCTCCTATATCCTTTTTAAAGAAAATAAACATTTTAAAGAATTATTACAAAACACATGTCAAAAGATACAACTATCGGTTTAGCCAGTTTTCCTACTATCCAACTATTCTAATGTAATATTCCTAATTTAGCTTTTAGCTAATTAGAATATTAAATTTTGTCTTCCTTAATTAATAGATGAATAAGAGGGTAGAGGGACCCATAAATCCCTTTAGTAGGAATAAAACCACTTCTTAATGTGAATGTGGATCAATGCATCTAGATAGGGTCAATATGAGTAAACCACTCCTTGGTCTGAATGTGGGTCAGTGCATGTGGATAGGGTCAATTTGACCAAACCAACAACGTAGTCATGGAGGTAGTGGGGACAATGGAGGAAAACACAGTCATAAATGAGGTTAGTGGCCATGAAAGTAGCATAATTATTGTGTGGGGCCAAGGGTGTGAGGGTTCCACAAGTATAAGAAAAGGGTGAGGGCATCCATGGAGAGAATTCTGGATTATTATTATTTTCTTTTCGTTCACAACTTGAGCACGCTTGAGCTGTTTAACCGAGTCTGCAATGCTCTTTAACACAAGGGTATCTCTGAGCGAAGATCCCAACCTCATCCTCAGGGGACTTTGAGTGCCCACTCAGGAGAGGATTCTTGTTGTTCATGTGAGCTGATCTCATCATCCGGCAATCAAGACACTTGTAGACCCTCTAATGGTGCACAGTCACTCAGTGACTTACGCAGTCCAGTAGCAGAGTTCATCAGAAGAGGGGGAAATTCCATAGAATTTCTGCTTGGAATCCATTGAAGGGATCAACCCTTCAATAGTTGGGCTTGGGAGTATTTGCAACTATTCTATCTTTCAGTTCAGCCTATAGTCCGACATACCTAGCAGTTATGCATTTCACACCCTAGGAGGGTGATTTTTCAAGGTTAGCTAATCCGAAATTCCTTTCTGGGTTATTCTGGGTTTTCACCATAGAGTCTAGATTCTAAATCCCAGATTTTTCTGAGCACCAGAGCGCCCTCATCTACGCAGTACTTTTCACCCAACAACAACATTTCTAGCAGGGCAACGCAGAGGGAGATCTCTAGTAGTGCAACAGAGAGCAGTGTTTTTAGTGGGAGAGCTTGCGGCCATTCCAACCCACTTTTTCCGGCTTGAGTGCTATCTACTTTGAAGCACTGTTGTATTGTTTTCACCTTCAGATTAATAAAATGGCTCAACTGTTCCATATATTTTTATGGCGTTTTCAGTTTATTTCCATATTGCTGTAGTTTCCAGTTTATTTTGATTTGTATTACTGTATTTTCCTATATGGAATATTATAGTGGTATCAAAACTCAATGACTTGGCTCATCCTGTGGAACAACTAGTCTATGACACTCGAAGATAGAGAATACATTACAGACTGTATAAGGAGATACAAAAATAGAGAACGCATAAATTTGCTGGAATAAAATGTGATGGTTTTGCGTTAGATGTTTCAGGAAAATGCAGATGAATCTCGAAAATAAGAGACATGGGTTTTGTGCAGAATGGACCAATTCTACTTTATATGAGCAAATTTTCCAAATTCAGTCGAGAAACATAAGGTTTTTTGAGAGATACAAAAACAAAAAACATAGAAATTCATTGGGATAAAAAGCGATGGTTTTGCGTTAGATGTTTTGGGAAAATGAAGACGAATATCGAAAATCTGAGGCATGGGTTTTGTACAGAACATACCAATTCTATTTCTTAATGAGTAATTTCTCCAAATTCGGTTTTGATTGAGATAAATAGAAGGTTTTTGAAGATGATTTTCTCAGATGTGCCGTGGTGGTCGTTTTTCAACTTCTTCCAATTGCAATACCAGATTCAACTTGTTTCAGTGTTCACATTTGGAAAAGAAAACTGTGTTCCAGTGGAGGAGGATAAAGGGAGTCTCCAATGGCAGAAGAAGGTTATGGGAAGGATTTTGTCAATCTCCTCAGAACTATGTAGGATCTCACTAGAGAGATCAAGGAGATGAAAGTGGAGAGACAAAGGGAAACCCCAAGAGGGTTGCAAAATGGAGAAAGTTCCGGTACTTCACATCATTGGTATGAGCAACCGATAGAGCAACAAGCTTCATAACGCTCCATCATGATTACCTTCCTAGCAGTAGGAAATGGGGCTGAAGGACCACTAGAGCAGGAGGCTCTCAGTGATTATTTTCTGGAATATGAATCTCAGTCTCAAAGATTCAAAGACCATCTGACTTTCCAGGAATTTTTACAGATTAAGGAAAATTGAAGACCTTGCAACTACAACAGAGGAAGAGGGTACACATAGAGCAATGACTTGCAACGTACCGTGGGTATAATTTTTCTACCTACTTTTGATGGGTCATCAAAGAGTATGAAAAAGTCTTGGGAGGAGACAACTGAGCATACACTCGTTGATGAGACACCACCCATTTTTGAGGTATCCATTGATGGGGTATCTGGGATTTTGACCGAGTTCTCTGAAGATAGCAGTGCATCACATGTTGATGAGGTGTCGGGAGACAACTCCACCATTGTTGAGGAGCCAATAGGTACCGAGGCCTCTAGGTTTATGGCGGAATTTTTGGATGACAAGCACATGTAGCTGACTAGTGAGCATGCCTTGCGTATTGGAGTATCTACGAAGGAGGGTGTGCAACCATCCTTTAGCCTAAGCCCTTGAGGAGGCGCTAGGAGATACAGAGGTTTTGGATGATGGTCACACACAAAAGTACCATCAGTTTTAGGTCGAACTTCTAGCTTTGAAGGTGAAGGCCACATCAGTACAAGAGGCTATCCTACGACAAAATGAGGAGCTAGAGGGCATGTGAGTGGTTTATGCCGAGTCAATGAAAAATTTGGTCCACATTGGGGAACGGTTGGATTCCCTAATGGTGCATTTAGAGTTAAAATTGTAGTTTCAAAGCACCCCTCTTCAGGCATACATCGATAGGGTGAAACACTTGCACGATGGAGGGACTATTCTATGTATGAGGATTCTTGCATTTGATTCTCTTCTCGAGGTTGGATGGCGAGAGGTACTAAGCTGGTACCCCATGGAGCAAGCTAGGCAGCTGGATACATCTGTGGCCACATATCAGCAGATTCCATGGATTACCATAGGGACATGAGGGCCAGATTACTGTTGGGATCCAGCTGGGATTTACCATCACATGATAGAGTCAATAGTTGATGGTAGTCATTGTGCGATGGGTTTGAAGTTTGGTCGCACACAAATTTTCAAATCTCTATCAGAGCCCCAGACATCCCTAGTGACGGGATGGTTCGACAGGAGGGTACACCCTTTTCAGGAGCTATCTTAGCATAATGACCCTACATGGAGTCACAGGGTGATTAGCCTACTTTGCAGGAGCTGGTTAGAGGAGGTGGCATCGGCAGGCCACCAGACATGGCCGTACGTAGATACGGTGCTCTCTCATGGGTATATGGTACACTTGAGCTATGGAGGATAGGAGAAATGATGTCATTGTCATGTGAGGATTTGGGCCGCTCCGATCCTTTATAGCAGATGGGGAGATGTAGCCCACCTCATGGGGGGTTTACTAGCAGAGTCACTGGTTCTTTTGGCCCATGCAAGATACTTGACGATATAAGATGGTATAGTCATAACCGATGGTATCCAGTGGTGTACAGGGGTAGGTTGTAGCATACAATGGCATGATGAGGAGTATAGAGATACTTGGTGGTATGCAGTGACCCATGATACAACGCAGCAGGCACTTGGAGCGTTGCCTCCAAGGGGACTTATGGACAATGGCGTAAGGTGTACTCTAGGATGAAACTCACCTAGGATTGATGAGGATATTGTTGAGAATTTGGAGACACCACATTTAGTAGAGACAGGGCTACGAGGGTTTTATCAGCAGATCCAAGGCAGTGGGAGTGTTGTCCAGAGGATTACTCTTGAGCATTCAGGCATCAAGAATGAATTGAGGAGGAGGGGACTTTGATTCATCTGTAAAGAACGTTGGAGGCCTAATCACTCATGCTTGAGTGATGCAGATGAGGTGGCAGAGGTAGAGAAGAGGGACATTCCTTCTATATGCAGGACAAAGACTCTTCTTCACATAAGTCCATGGGGTCATATGAGGATACTTCTGGGGAGCATGAGCCATCATGTGGAGTTGAAGATAGTAGGTCGGATTTGCCTTCTAGCGTGTAAGGTGAGTAGTCAGAGGACTCAATGAGAGATATTTAGGATGATGAGTCACTTGTGATGATTCAGCCTGCGTAACATATGGTGGAGCATGGGGCAGATGAGAGGGATGCTATGCACATCATGCATGATAGTCCTTTGGGGGAGAGCCAGTTGGAGGCTCACAGTGAGCCAGTGCTAAATATGCGGCTAACCTTGGGGCCAGCCATTGAGGAGGAGTTGTTGGAGATGGTGGTGCATCCATATTTGGGCCGACCCATTGATGAGGTGCCGGTAGATGCATATACAGTTAGCAGGACTGTAGTAATTTCAGGGAGAAGCACTCTCTAGGAGTACATCGATGGGGCTTGCAGTACACCTTGCCCACTTGAGCCTATTATAGAGAGAGGGGCCTTCCCTTTGAGGCAATTTTCATTGACAGGTGGGACAAAGCAACATGAGTTGAGTGTGAGTTGGCGACCACATGCTAGACATGTTCTGTATGCAGATATCACCACATTAGATTCTTCGACTGGGATAGATTGGAGGGAGATCATGAGTTGGTATCCTATGGATGGTATGATCTTCTTAGTCAGGTGCCTAGTAGAATAGGGAACCGTAGACATGGCAGGTACTATGGTTTATAGTTGGTAGTGGGTCACATGTCGACAAATATTTAGCATTCCATCCTGAATTTGGGAGAGTAGGATCAACATTGGATTGAGTCAAGGGAGAGAGGTGATGAGTTGGTACGCAGTTGGTGGGGCAACTTATACAGTCAGATCTACGACACAACAGGGGCCATGGAGAATTGATGCATGTTGGCTGTCTTCACCTTATGAGGTAGTAGCTATAGCTAGATGTAGTGTGAAGTCTGAGCTAGGGGACTTGGGCGATGATTTACCATGGTGGCATTTGGATTCAGAAGGATTGATTGATGACAAGTATGGTGAGAGATCCATTTGGGATCCCGACATTGAGGGGTCTCTTCGAGGTAGCCTGACACAGGGGCATAGCTGCACTGAGGGGTTTGTATGGGATCCAGGCATTGGTCTTGGTTGCATCAAGTCAACAGGGTGGCCCACATCTTTGCAGTTGCATGAGGACAAGAAATTTTTTTACGGGGAGGACTGTAATATTCCTAATTTATCTTTTAGCTAATTAGAATATTAAATTTTGTCTTCCTTAATTAATAGATGAATAAGAGGGTATAGGGACCCATAAATAACTTTAGTAGGAATAAAACCACTTCTTAATATGAATGTGGATCAATGCATCTAGATAGGGTCAAGATGAATAAACCAATCCTTGGTGTGATGTGGGTCAGTTCATGTGGATGGGGTCAATTTGACCAAATAAATAAAGCAGTCATGGAGGTAGTGGAGGCAATGGAGGAAAACACAGTCATAAAGGAGGTTAGTGGCCATGAGAATAGCATCATTATTGTGTGGGGCCAAGGTTGTGAGGGTTCCAAAAGTATAAGAAAAGGGTGAGGGCATCCATGGAGAGTGTTGTAACTCCTAGAGACAGCCCTAAGTTGCTAAGGACCAATGCCTAGGACATCTTAAGCCAAGAGGGTTCAAAAAATATTTCTGTAGTTGAAAATACAAGACCTCTTATTGTAAAAAGGATTTAAAGTTTCGTAAGATGGGACCAAGACATCAGAAATAGAGAGTAGATAACAATGAAATCCAGTAGTAGAAAATAAGTGTCAATAAGCATACATCAAAAGGCAGACCCAGATTTAACTGTTGTGAGGAGGGTCAGACATGAAATCTGTGCACAGTTATCAAAATGAATGAGTGTGGAAACAACGACAGCAAATGAAGGAAATATTAACGATAGGTAGGCCTATTATAGTATAGGAATCTACCCAAGCTAATATTAGAAGAAATATGATGAATGTGATGCAAAACATGAACATAATATCGTGCTTCGAGGAATATTTAAAGTGTAATAGACAAATAGATATGAGTACCTTTCCACAGATAAATTCACATATAAATAATCAATACTCACATTCCGACAGCTTACGATACAAAGAGAGTAATGGAAATGCCACGAACATTTGTATTGAAGTATAATAGAGGGAATACAAACTGTAACTTATCTCATAAGGAATCCATTACACAACAGAAAAATCCGTTTCAATTTCCTGACGGGATCCTTCAACACATACTATGAAAATTCCTTAAACTTTACAAAATGGAACATTCATGAATAACAGTCTCTGTTCTGGAAAATCTGGAACCCTGCCTCAAATTTTGATTGCTTCCTTTATAGCCTTCAGCTGGGCCTTTACAAAAGATATTTCGTAGATAAAATATTCCCCAAGATCTCTTTTTGTTTGGTGTCTTTATCAAATCAAAATTGATGATGAGGAAAACTGCCTCACATCATCTACCTTAGTGGCCTTAACGAAGGCGCTAACTAAAAACATAACAACCTAACAGAAAATAAAGTGTAAAGGGTGAAATGAAGATTTCACCCGATATTACAATGTAAAAGAAATAAAAATAAATGGGCCGCTTGGGCCATATCATGAGTATCACTTTTTGAAACAAAGAGGCGTGGCTGCTGCCAGCTGACTTGGAGGTGTTAAGCCTCAAAATTGTGCTTTATTTCATCTCATTTTACCTCATTTTCCCTTGTACATTGCTATCCTAGACCCAAATGATCAATGAATATAGTTAAAATTACTTTTAGAATGATTTACATGACTGACTTGCTAAGTTTTGTGATTTTTGCCATTGTAAAGCATTTTGACCGGAACTAGTTGCAGAATGCAGACATTCCGTAGCTAACCGGCGATTCTGCAGCTGTCTTCACGTTTGAGTATGTTCCAGGTGGCCTCTCAAGAAAAACCGCATATGGGCATAATCCACATCATGTCTACATGGTTCGTTGCTCATCATGGAGGAAGAAACGAATTCTGGGTACGGTTTTGGAACGTGGGAACACATTTAGGAAAGCAGACTTCTATTAGGACTGTCTCAGTCCAGATGTCTTTTTCCTCTTCACGAAGCCACTTCAAGAGTCCTAATGTGATTCCGATAAGGAAAGACAGTGTTCCTGAAATTGTTGCAAGTCTTGTTATGTGCATTTGCTATATAAACACTTGGGAAACCGAGAGCTATGTTAGATTTTATGCTAGATTTCATTCCAGATTTTGCTTAGATTCTGTGCTACATTTCTGAAGACGCAGAGTGCTATGTTCAAGTTATTTCATCTTTAATGAAGCAGACAGTGTTGTTTTGAAAGCATTGATTTAATTTGGAGTTGAATTCCGTCAGGTGGTAGAGGGCCCCTGCCTCTTGCACGGATTTATTTGCGTAAATTAGATAAGTATTCTAGTTGCCTTTACGTTTTTGAATTTGAATTAGTAGTTGTTTTAATTAGCTACTGTAGTTGTACTCATTCTAACTCTTCCACAAGAAGAAGCTCTTCCAAAAGATTATAATGATGAATGGGAAATGGCTATAGTATTGTAGGATTAGAAGTTGAATTAGTAGTTGCTTTTATTAGTTACTGTAGTTATACTCATTCTAACTCTTCCACAAGAAGAAGCTCTTCCAAAAGATTATAATGATGAATGGGAAATGGCTATAGTATTGTAGGGTTTAATTGTAGTCTCTTTTATTCACCATCACAGTTATACTTATGCTCAGCACTCTTCCACAAGAAGAAACTCTTCCAAGAAATCTTTATACTGTCTTAAGCATGATTGTGGTCTTGAATGTTTTAGTTGTGTGTTTGTACTAAGTACCATCGCTGTTCTTGCTCTTAAACGCTTGCCCAAAATATCATAATGACGAGTAGGAAATGGCTATGATAGCTTAGTTTTTCATTTTCTTTCAGTCTTTTTGCTTACATTTGCACTCAGTTACACAGTCAGAATTGTTCTAAAATCTCTTCCAAAAGAAGGAACTCTTCCAAAATATCAATAATGATGGACAAACAGACTGTATAATTCCATAGAATAATGCATGATAGTATATTTAGGATGCTCCGGAGTTTAATTGCACTTAACTCATGTTCAGTTACTTTGTTTAAAGTTTGATAATGACTTGTAGTTCAGCATTGTTTTAGATTAGTGGCATCTTAAGTTCATTTTTAGATTAACTCATTGCATTGCACTCCATATTCAGATTGTTATTCACTGCACATTAGATTACTTCAGTTGTTAAGATTAACAAAACAACCTTCATTATTCACAAATCTCTTCTTGTTCTAAAATCCATAATTGACTCATTACTACATGAACAGAAGACCATATCACTTTAAGGCCTGAAGTACTTCTACAATTTCCTTATCATTTCATAAACAGAGCTCTCTCTCAAAAGACTACTTTGAAAAGAAATCAATAACTCTTGAGTAAGGTTTTGTGACATTCAATTGAATTGCAGAATAGAGTTAGAAAACTAGTCCTAGAATAGAAGATCTTATGATGATATCAATGTTTTATTCCAAACATACTTCAACAAATCTCTAACCAAGGATAAAATGTTGCATCATTATAAGTTAGTTGTTTAAACTGTTTAGTTAGGAAGATTTGCATGTTTAGTTGATCATTTCTTAAGTTGAGTTTATGTTTTTAATCATTTCCTTAGAAGTCATTATCAAGCTCTGTTTTTGCTTAGTCATAGTTTAGATTTGATTCTACTTCAGTGTTTCCAATTGCATTTGTCATTTGTCATCCATCAATTAGGATTAACTCTGTTTTTAATCACCAGCTCATTTCCATTAGCTTTCTAGACATTTTCCTTGTGAACATAAAACCACCAAAAGACCAAAAACATCATAAATCATCACAAAAGACCAAAAACATCACAAAACACTACACACAACGCATTAGGAAACAAGCACCTAGGTACATACAGTACACTTCACTTTAGCAGTTTACAAATCCTGGTTGACAATTAAATGAACTCAGTTTAGGAGACTAGATTGAGACCAAACATTTTGGCGCCGTTGCCGGGGAAGTGAAAACTAGGTAACCTTTGTTTCTTAGCATCCAAAAAAAATTTTATGCAGAGGGGGAGAGATTCAAGGGGAGGATTTATAAGCAGCAGAGGCAAAAGTTTGATTTCTAGAGCACCACTTGTTTCATCTAGATCTAGAGCTAGTACACCTTCAACTCAAACCCATCTTCCATCCTTTATTGATCCTGGACTTCTAGAAGATCTAAGGTCAACTATTCCATTATAGAAACCTTCCACTTCATCCACTGAACCTGCCATAGAAGAAAATCTAAAGACTCCTAGTAGGGATACAAACCTTTCCACTTCCACAGGAGAGTCAACCATGGCAGAAGAAGGAGGAGGAGGAGTTTTTAATGGGGAAAACACACTATTTGTAGGTAGAGGTAGAGGTAGAGGAGAAGGAGGTAGAGGTGCAAATGGAGGAAGAGGTAGAATAGGAAGCTCTTTTGGGTTCCCTATACTTGATGAAGAAACCAATACAACCATGAAAAACATTTCACCCTCTCTCCTTCCAAACTTCTATGGACTTAAAACTGAAGATCCTGAAACTTTCTTATTCGAATTTGAAGTGCTGTGTAGGACTTATGACTACCTACAAGATGCTCAAAAACTGAAATTATTTCCTTCAACTTTGAAGGGAGCAGCATTGAAGTGGTTTATGAGTCTAATCAATAGTTCTATTAGAACATGGGAAGATATGAAACAAGCATTTCTAGAGAGATACTTGGATTATTGTATGCCGGTTAATCATAAGGAAGAAGTGTTCAAGATGTTACAAAAAGAAGATGAAAACTTAGAAGATTTGTTGGAAAGATTTAAATACAACATAAAAAGGGCACAAATGGAAAACCTAGATCAAGACACTTTTGTTGAAAACCATTAGGGATGAATAGTTGGATATCCTTAACATGATGGGAAAAGGGGATATATCACAACTCACATTACCTGAAATATCTGAGTTATGTATCAACCTTTCCAGAGGGAAATCCAAAACTGTCAAAGGTCCAAGAGATCCTGCTCTTGCAAGAGCAAGTAAATCTGCTTCTGGGACAGTAAGTAGATCGGAAATAGGACACATGCTTGATGATTTTAAATCTGACATCTTAGGGAGTCTTAGTGAACAAATAGACACCCTCAAGATACAAAACAAGCAAAAGGCTGAATCTTATGCCTTGGCAATCTTTTGTCCCAAATGTAGAAAGAAACATGCCTTGAGAGAGTGTCCTTTAGATGTAAAAGTTGTAGAAACCTGTGTCATTTGTTCTGAGAAACATGAGACCAAGAATTGTCCTTCTCTTCCTGGTCTCAAGGCTGTGTTTCAGGAGGAAACTCCTACAGATTCCACAGAATCTCTTAACTTTGTATCTAGAAGACCTTGGCAGGGACCTCAGACACAAGGATTCCATGATCAAATGTATAATCAACCTTCACCTTGGAATTCTTGGCAGCAACCTTGGCCCCAATTTCAAAATCAATCTCAATCTTGGGCACAAGGATCACAAAGTCCCTATGGAAGATACTCTCCATATTATCAGTATCCACCATCCTATCCACCATATCCACATTTTTATCCTCAAAATCCTCAACAAAATTTCCCTCAAAATCTTCAACAAAATTTTCAACAAAACCCTCAACAACATCATCAGAACCAACCACATCAAAATCAACCACTTCCATTACCATTCCCTCAAAAATCCAATCAATTTCCAGCTCAGCCCATACCAAACCCCAATAATAAGAACCCTCAGAATACATACATGATAGAAGGACAACAATTTCCAACTTATTTGATTACTCCTCTAGACCTTAGTGATGTTCAACTTAGGTCTGGAAGGATACTTGAGAAGAGGAAACCTTCTGTGATCATACAAGAACAAGATAATTCTGAGGAAGACTCTCTATGGGTGAATAAAAGTCTTGAGGAAGACACATCCTTTCAAGACCCAAACACTGAAAAACTGAAACAAAAAGATCCAATAAATCCAACTCCTGTATTAGAGCAACCATCCACATCTACTTCTATACCTCCCTTTCCGGAAAGATTACAAATTGATAGAGGTGTAGAAAAACAAATCATGGTGCCTAATTATGATTTCTTATATGAATTGAGAAATGTTTGCATTAAAATTCCATTATTGCAAGCCATCAAAGAAATCCCAATTTTAGCCAAAACAATAAAGGAGTTGAGTATGAAGACAACAAGAAAAAGAATAAGAGAAACAAAGAAAATTCAACTGGTAGGACAAATAACAGACATTATGATGGGCAAGATTTCTATTCCAAAGTATCTTGACCCAGGAAATCCAGTTGTCAAAATTCACATCAATGGAATTGAAATCCAAAACACACTCATTGATTTAGGAGCAGCAATCAATATCATGAGTAGAAAAATCATGGATAAACTGAAACTTCCTAATCTTCTCTTTACACCCACATTATTACAATTAGCAGACAGATCTGTGATCAAACCAGATGGGGTAATAGAAGACATTCCGGTGTCCCTAGATTCTTGGGAGTACCCTGTGGATTTCATGATCCTAACTCCTAAGAATAATCTAGGAGGACATCTTGTTATATTAGGAAGACCTTGGTTGGCTACAGCTGATGCTTTTATTAGTTGTAGGTCCGATGATATGTATATTTCTGATGGTAGTTCAACTAAGAAATTCACTTTATATCCTCCAGCTAGGACAATTACGGATCTAGATGACACTCAATGGATAGAGGATGAAGAAGATTTACAACCACTCTTCACAATTTCAGAAATTAGTGAAGATAATCAAATTCTGAATACTCTAGAAAACTTTGAATCCTCTCCAGAAAACAAACATGAATCATTTCAAGAGGGATCCAATATTGAGTTTTTGTCATCTAGGCAGATGTCTCTTCATTCTATGGACAAATTTGGCAGCTCTACAAGTGAAATTTTTCCAGGCAAAACTTTGAACATAAACAAGAACCTAGAAAAATATCAACAAGAAGAGTTAATCAAAGTATTACAGAGACATTCTTCTGCATATGCATGGGAATACACTGACATGAAAGGGATAAGTCCCAAGACTTGTACTCATCACATCTATATAGAGGCAAATTTTAAACCAATCAGACAGCCTCAAAGACGGATGAATCCAAATCTTAGGGAAATTGTTAAAGAGGAATTGCAAAAATTGTTAAATGTTAATTTCATCTATCCTATTTCTGATAGTCAGTGGGTTTCTCCTTTGGTAATTGTGCCAAAGAAAAATAGAAAATGGAGGGTGTGTGTTGAATACCGAGAATTGAATAAAGCTACTCTTAAAGACCATTTTCCTTTACCTTTCATAGATCAAGTATTAGATACATTAGCTGGCAAAAAGTACTTTTCATTCCTAGATGGGTTTAGTGGTTACAATAAAATCCAAGTAGCACTTGAAGACCAAGACAAAACCACATTCACCTGTCCTTGGGGTACCTATGCCTACCGAGTATTGCCATTTGGATTATGCAATGCACCTGCAACATTCCAAAGGGCAGTATTAGGAATTGTTTTGGATCTAATACATGACTGTGTAGAAGTGTACATGGATGATTTCACAGTTTATGGGGACACATTTGAAGAGGCTTTAGAAAACTTGGAAAAAGTCTTAAAAAGATGTCAAGAAGCAAACCTTTCACTTAGTCATGAAATTTTTTTTATGATGTTCACTGAAGGTATTGTTTTAGGGCACCACATTTCAGGGGATGGGATTAGAGTAGATGAGGCGAAAGTTGAAGTTATTTCTAACCTATCCATTCCAAGTTGTCAAAGAGATGTTAGAAGTTTTCTAGGATTTACGGGGTATTATCGGAGATTTATAGAAAACTTCACCAAAATAGCATCTCCTCTCTTCAAATTACTCACCAAAGATTGTGAATTCAAGTGGACTTCTGATTGCCAGTTAGCTTTTGAAACCCTGAAAACCAAAATTTCTGAAGCACCTATATTAAGGGGACCTAACTGGAAGTTACCTTTTCATATCTCGACGGATGCTTCCGATACAGCTCTAGGAGCAGTATTGGGAAAAAAAGATTTAATTCCCTATGCCATCTATTATATCAGTAAAAATTTGACTCCTGCAGAGTTAAACTATACTGTAACTGAAAAAGAGTTTTTAGCTGTTTTTCATGCCATAAACAAATTTAGACACTATATAACAGGCTATGAAACTTTTATTCACACTGATCATTCTGCAATTAGATACCTAATGAACAAATCAATTACTACTGGCAGAGTTATAAGATGGTTGTTACTCTTACAAGAATTCAACATTACTATTCTAGATAGGCCTGGAAAACAAAACACAGTAGCTGATTTCCTATCTAGACTCCAAAATATCAAAGATGACACTCTAGTTGAAGATCAATTTCCTGATGAATATCTTTTTGCAATCTCTACTCAAACTCCATGGTTTGCTGATATTGCTAATTATTTAGTTTCAGGAAAATTTCCTTTAATTATGAATGCAAGGGATAAAAGAAAAATCATTAATGATAGTGCAAGATATTCATGGGTCGCTAATGAGTTGTACAAGACAGGTCCAGATTTGATTATTAGAAGGTGTGTTCGTGAAGATGAGATGCCTGAGATTCTCAAGGCATGTCATGATGAACCTTGTGGCGGACACTTTGCAGATAAGAGGACAACCTATAAGATCCTTAATCTAGGATATTATTGGCCATCCTTGTTTAAAGATGCTAAGGAGTATGTCAAAAGGTGTGACAGTTGCCAAAGGGTAGGGAAACCTTCTCCTTCAGGTGAGATGCCATTACAACCTCGGGTACACATTGAACCTTTTGAAAAATGGGCTTTGGATTTTGTAGGACCTATTAGTCCTCCATCAAGACAAAAGAAATATATATTAGTTTGCACTGATTATGTTACTAAATGGGTAGAAGCTAAACCATTACTTGTTGCTAATGAATCATCTGTAGTTAATTTTCTTTGTGAGGATATTTTTACTCGTTTTGGTGTCCCAAGGGAAATTGTTACAGATCAAGGAGCTCAGTTTACATCAAGGCTAGTGGAGCAAATGATGGAGAAGTACAAAATTAGACATAGAAAAACTACTCCTTATCATCCACAAGCAAATGGTCAAGTGGAATCTACTAATAAAGTCATTGAAGGAATCCTAACAAAGACTGTTCATTTACATAGAAGAGATTGGGTATATAGGCTTCCTGAAGCCTTGTGGGCCTATAGAACTACATGGAGAAACACAACAGGCCATACTCCTTATGAGCTTGTTTATGGAAAGCAAGTTTTGTTTCCCATAGAGTTCCAGATTCTAGCTTTCAAAATGGTAGTTCAACTAGGACTTGATTTAACGAAGGCACAAAAGCATAGACTGGAGCAAATTAATGAATTGGATGAGATCAGACAAGATGCAGTTCAGAAAACAAGTCTAGTCCAACAACAAAGGGCTAGATGGCATGACAAGTACATCAAAGAGAAGAAATTCAAAGAGGGTGACTGGGCTCTCTTGTTTGATTCAAAATTCAAGGATTTTCAAGGGAAATTTCGGACACATTGGCTTGGGCCATATGAAATTGTTCGAATTTTTGATAATGGGGCAGTAAAAATCAGAACTATAGATGAAGAAGAGGTCACTTTTCTTGTGAATGGTCATAGAATGAAGCTATACCACAAGCCACTCTCAAGAGAAGAGTTTGTCAAGAAGTTCCAAGAAAGCAATGATGTGAAGTTAATGAAGAAGAGTCTCTCTTCTTCATCAACTTGATTAAATTTTCTGAAGCATTTCTCTTGTAAAAAAAAATAAAAATAAAAAATAAAGGTATAAACATGAAAACCAATCATTGATTGGCATGTTTATACAGAAAAGATAGGGTGAAAATCAGAGTCTCTCTGACACTCTAACTTTTCCCATTTTTGTTTTTACAATCAGCTGTTACAAAAATCATAAGTTCAGATCCATAATGCTTATGATCCATCTCATTTCATTTCACTCCATTCACTTATTCATCCATACTCCATTTCATTCCATCATTCATATTTCACTTCATTCCACATATCATTAATCTCATTCCATACTCCATCCATCTCATTTTCATGAAAAAATTCCAATTTTGATATCTTGCTGTAAATGAATAAAACATGTCATGGATTGCAGGGCAGTTCTTATGTTCTTTCACTCCATTTCATAAACTGAATCCATTCCATTTCATCATCCACTTCATATACATCATGTCTCATCATCCATCTTCATTCATACCATAAAACATTTCACCTATATTCCAAAAACACTCCATTCCATGATTAAAATGCTCTACAGGAACATTCTGCAGCTCAACAGACATTCTGCAGCTGATCAGCCTTTCTGCATCCAGACAGTCTTTCCGTAGCTACAAATCCTGAAGGAATCAATCAGCAGACATTAGAATTTCAACAAAATGACCCAGTGTACCCATGAATCAAAAGCATCAAGAAAATTATGAAGACTCTTCCAAAGGTGAACAAAGAAGACAAAGACTACAAAAAATCAAATGAAAGGCAGAGGTAACAAGTTTAAAATTATAATGGCATTTCATTAAAGTTTAGCATAGTTTTAGTTATGGATTGTTTGAAAAGGTTGTTTTAATTATTTTTATTGATCAAAGACCAATAAACCCTCCACAGAATTTGGATTAAAATCTCTCATTTCAAATTCCATATCCGACATCATTTAAGCGGTTAAAATGGTCGAGGTATTTGAATTCTTCACGTCTCTTAACCAAATCATTCAATGATGATTCTCTTTTCCGTTGTAAAAATCTCCGCCGTCTCTTCAATCATTAATTCATTCCCTCCACCTCACTCCACTACTTCATTCCGTGACCACTGCCATCACTCCATTCTGTAGCTGGCATTTCATTCCGTAGACAGAGATATTCTTATCACTGAGAGGAGAGAAAAAGGATATCAGTTTGAATAGCATTGAGCATTATCATTGTAAATGCAGAGCAGAGCAAAAGGGTAAATTCAGAGGTATAGCAGCGTGAGAATTTGAAGCCATTTGATTCCGTGGGCAGACAAAGTATCACTAAGGGCAGAGATTGAGCATTATCACTATAAACACATAGGTATAGCAGAGAAGAATTTGAAGTCATTTGTCACCGGGAGATAGAGGTGTAGCAAATAAGAATTTGAAGCCATTTGCCACTGAGAAACAGAGGTATAGTAGTGTGGGAAATTTTAAGCCATTTGTCACTGTCAAACGGAGGCATATCAGTCCAAAGTTCAATTGTCAACAGAGGCATATCAGCCCGAAGTTTTGAAGCCGTTTTCATTGTCAACCAGAGGTATATCAGCTCGAAGTTTGAAGCTGTTGTCACTGTCAATCAGAGGTATGTCATTCCGAAGTTTGAAGCCATTTTCATTAAGAACTTGAAGCCATTTCAATTCGAAGGTGAAAGTCATTGTTTTTGTGGGTAGAAGAGTGTTAATTTGAACATTGAAGAAGCAATCATGGGTTTCATTGTAAGAACTGAACCAGTGGGTTCAAAATATTTAGAAGGCTACCCTCAATGCAAAGAAGTGTTACAACAAATAGGATGGCTTCAATTTTTGGAGAAATTTAATGGCTTCCACAAGGAAGTCACTAAAAAATTTGCAAGATCATTTCAAGGAACTGAAGTTGAAGTGGGAGATCTCAAATTTACTGTCACTGAAGTTTTCATTGCAGAAGCTACAAGGTTGCTTAGAACTGGAGAGAGATGGTTCAAAAACAGATAATTCCACAATGAATCCTGGAAGAAAATTTTAAAATCACCAGGTATGGATGTCACTGTATTTAAGAAAGGAATTCCCAGTTCTGCATTGAAAAATAAATGGAGAAACATACTACTTCTTCTGCAAAAATTTATTACATGTGAGGGTAGATATGGGACATTTTATGTCTACCACATTAGATTGATAATGCATTTTCTGGGGGAAGACCTAAACCTACCTTACTTCTTGCTTCAAAGCTTGAAAAAGATGGCTTCTTGTGTTCAAAGAAGGGTTCAATTTTTAGAGACAACTTTATATCATCATGGGTTGGTTAAAATTTTGATTGAACATCATTTAACCAAAACAAATGATACATGGGACGATTTCTTGATAAGAAATCATTTTGAAGAGCCAAAAGAACCCACACCTGAACCACAGCCTACAAGGAGAAGCAGGAAATGGAGGGCTTCAAAAGTTGAAATTGACAAAACAGTCCAAGAAAGCAGTGAGGAAATCATTTTAGAGAAGTTGACTCAAATCAAGAGGCAACTTAAGAAAATGTCAAGAAGCGCCGGAAGAAAGGAGAGGATCCTCTCTCGGCCTAGAATAAGCCACGGACTAAGGGAAGCCCAGAAGAAAACACTAATCAAACGGACGGGGAGTAGTGTATAGAAGATGAAAACATCCATTGAAGAAGATGTTGAAGAGGATTTTAATGAAGGAACTGTAAAATTGACCACTCAACAAGAAATTTATGACTATGTGGAAACTTTGGAGAGGAGAGATTCAGAAAGAAGAGAGATAACCCCCAGTCCTCCACTATCTGAAATAGATATATTAAGAAGGGATAAGTATGAGTTGGAATTACTGAATAGACACATCAAAAATGAGAATGAAATTCTCAAGGATCAAGTCAAGCTAAAAACTTATATGAACTCAACCTTATCCCTCCATATAAACAAAGTGGAAAAGACCAATGAGAAGTTGAAGAAAAGGAACAAGAAGCTAATCAGGGCACTCACCAGCCTAAGGTTCAAACTTGTTATCAGAAAACCCAGAAGATCTCTAGCTTCCAGACAAAGGAGAAGGAGAGGATTAGATGTCAGCACGAGAAGCCTCTGGTCATAGGACAATTTGCATGAGGACATGCAAGAAGTCAGCAGTGGAGGTATGTTGAGCCCCAAGATTGTTCTTTCTTTCTCATTTTATCATTTTCTGATACATTATCTATTAATGATCAATGAATATAATTAAAATTACTTCTAGAATGATTTACATGACTGACTTGCTAAGTTTTGTGATTTTCTGTAAAGCACTTTGTTGAACTACTGCAGTCAGAGACATCACTCACTAGCAAGCGATTCTGTGACTATCTCCATGTTTGATATGTTCCGGGTGGCCTCTCAAGAAAAACCGCACTATAAGCCTATCCCGTCATGTCTACACAATTCAGTTACTCATCTTATGAAGGAAAAAGCAGTCAGGTATGTTTTGGGCTTGGGAACACATTTGGAAGAAGACTTCTATTAGTTGTCTGATCAGGTGTCTTTTCCTTTTCTGCAACCACTTCAAGAGTCCTAATGTGATTCCGATAAGAAGGCAGTCATTCTGAGAAATTGTTACAGAGTCTTGTTATTTATTTGCATATAAACACTTGCAAACTCAGGCTAGGTTAGATTTAATGCTAGATTTCATTCTAGATTTTGCTTAGATTCTGTGCTACATTTCTGAAGACGCAGAGTGCTCTGTTCAAGTTATTTCACTTTTAATGAAGCAGACAGTGTTGTTTTGAAAGCGTTGATTTGATTTGGAGTTAGATTCCGTCAGGTGTTAGAGGGCCCCTGCCTCTTGCACGGATTTATTTGCGTAATTTAGATAAGTATTCTAGCTGCCTTTACGTTTCTGAAGTTGAATTTGTAGTTGTTTTTATTAGCTACTATAGTTATACTCATTCTAACTCTTCCAAAAGAAGAAGCTCTTCCAAAATATTATAATGATGAATGGGGAATGGCTATAGTATTGTAGGATTAGAAGTTGAATTCGTAGTTGCTTTTATTAGTTACTGTATTTATACTCATTCTAACTCTTCCAAAAGAAGAAGTTCTTCCAAAAGATTATAATGATGAATGGGGAATGGCTATAGTATTGTAGAGTTTAATTGTAGTCTCTTTTATTCACCATCACGGTTATACTTATGATAAGCACTCTTCCACAAGAAGAAACTCTTCCAAGAAATATTTATACTGTCTTAAGCATGATTGTGATCTTGAACGTTTTAGTTGTGTGTTTTCACTAAGTACCATAGTTGTTCTTGCTCTTAAACGCTTGTCAAAAATATCATAATGATGGGTAATAAATGGCTATGATATCTTAGTTTTTCATTGCTTTCAGTCTTTACATTTGCATTTGCACTCAATTACACAGTCAGGATTGTTCTAAAAACTCTTCCAAAAGAAGGAACTCTTCCAAAATATCAATAATGATGGACAAACAGACTGTATAATTCCATAGAATAATGCATGATAGTATAGTTAGGATGCTCCGGAGTTTAATTGCACTTAACTCATGTTCAGTTACTTTGTTTTGAGTTTGATGATGACTTGTAGTTCAGCATTGTTCTAGATTAGTGGCATCTTAAGTTCATTCTTAGATTAACTCATTGCACTTGCACTTCACATTCAGATTTTCATCCACTGCACAATAGATTGCTTCAGTTGTTAAGATTAGCAAAACAGCCTTCATTATTCACAAACCTCTTCTTGTTCTAAAATTCATAATTGACTCATCACTACATGAACAGAAGACCATATCACTTTAAGGCCTGAAGTACTTCTGCAATTTCCTCATCATTTCATAAACAAAGCTCTCCCTCAAAAGACTACTTTGAAAAGAAATCAATAACTCTTGAGTAAGGTTTTGTGACATCCAATTAAATTGCAGAATAGAGTTAGAAAACTAGTCCTAGAATAGAAGATCTTATGATGATATCAATGTTTTATTCCAAACATACTTCAACAAATCTCTAACCAAGGATAAAATGCTGCATCATTATAAGTTAGTTGTTTAAACTGTTTAGTTAGGAAGATTTGCATGTTTAGTTGATCATTTCTTAAGTTGAGTTTATGTTCTTAATCATTTCCTTAGAAGTCATTATCAAGCTCTGTTTTTGCTTAGTCATAGTTTGGATTTGATTCTACTTCAGTGTTTCCAATTGCATTTGTCATTTGTCATCCATCAATTAGGCTTAACTCTGTTTTTAATCACCAGCTCCTTTCCATTAGCTTTCTAGACATTTTCCTTGTGAACATAAAACCACCAAAAGACCAAAAACATCATAAATCATCACAAAAGACCAAAAACATCACAAAACACTACACACAACGCATTAGGAAACAAGCACCTAGGTACATACATTACACTTCACTTTAGCAGTTTACAAATCCTGGTTGACAATTAAATGAAATCAGTTTAGGAGACTAGATTGAGACCAAACAGGAGGCACTGCTGATGTGGATGAACCGGCTTTGTGTTGGAGAGGAGGCGGGGAATTGTGGGATGATGTGGAGGTAGGAGTGCTGACGTACTCACTGCATTTTTGCCATATGATCACCCCTGGTGGAGGCATAGTGGAAAAAACCTCTACTAAATCCTAAATATCAGTCAATTTAGTGTAATCTACTCGGACGGCCAAGCGTTGCTTAATTTGGTAGAGAAGGGAGATTTCCTTGCCTAGGGCGGCAATTATGGTTTCTGCTTTCAGGCGAGTAGTTTTATCAAAGGGTAAATCAGTCTATTTCATAACGACTGTCAACTTCTGTTCATACTCTGTCAGTCCTATAAACGCAGCCGTTACAGGCTCCCAACATGATGGGAGGCCTGCCTTTACCAACTCGTCCCACTCTTGATCAAATCATTCCATTCGCTTAGAAACCTGCTCCAAACCACTCAATGCGTTCACACGTGCAATCTCCTTCTCGACTACCCTTCTGACTTCCATCACTCCCTTGAAATGATCTTCAATCCCCTAGGCAAGTTTCTCTTTAGAGTCCAATCTATTCAAGTAAGTGATATACCTTTTAGCCATGGTCACTTTTCCTTTCGCTTTCGCTAGACCTTATTGCAACTTTTCTTTGAATAATCAGACTGTGATATTTTTTTCAGCAACCAAAGTAATATATTTCCAATGTTTTTTTACCTCTGATATAATGTTGGTCCAGATGAGGCGCCTAGCTTCTAGGAGGGTCGCATTTCCCTTTATCCGGTTGGTCAATTCCTTGATGGTTTTTTCCTGTTGCAACTTTTCCCTTTTTGCTTTCTCTATCTCTTCTTGCAGGGCCGCTAACTCCTCATTGTTCATTTCCAGCTTAGTTTCCAACTCCTGTATCCTCTGGCATGCTGTACGAGCTTCATTTTCTAAAAATCGTAAGTCCGATAGAGATTTATTTAGCTTCTTTGGAGTGGTTCTGGACGCATCAGAGCTTGGGGTTACGCACACGTGCTTGTCCCATTTTCCCCGAAACTCTGCCATTTTCTATCTGAGGGCACCCAATTCCGCGATCTTTTTAGCATTCCCCTCCTGTTCTTTGACTAGTGAATCAACAAGAGCTGATTTCTCCTTCTCCACCTGGACTAACTCCTCTGTTTGTACATGTTGTCCACGGGGAATGTGTAGTATTTTCCTTAGCTCAGAGTTCTCAACCTCTAACTCCATAATGAGCTTCTTTCTAACCGCATCCTTGTCACTACCTTTTTCCCTTACTATCCTTCTGAGATTTTCCAGGTTGTTGGCTATGCCTCTGGCACTAGCCCTTTCTTTCCTCTTCGATGTATTTGTCTTCTAGCTTCCTCAGTGAAAGCGCGAGCTTTACCACTTCGTCCCTCAACATATCCCCGATACATTGATGTAGACCGAGCTTGTCTGTTAAAGGGACCTTGGCCAGATTTAAAGCGACTTCCAAAGCTTGGTATCTAGTTCCTTCAGCTACAGGATCCATCAATGCCTCTGTAATGGTGATTATTAACTATTCTTTGTCCATGTCAAGTTCGGTAGTAAGATGAGTATGATACTTATTCACAAATCCAGCTAATTCTACTCGGAGTTTCTCCCATACAGTCCTGTTTCTATTGCCAATCTCTTCCCTTAATTCCGCTCTGTTAATTGAGATGGCCTGAGATAGTCCAAAGAGCTCTAAAGAAGAGTCACCATCATAATTGACTGTGTAACCAGCCTTGTCTCTGTCAGGCTCCCTGTATTGGATCAAATTTTCTTGCAGAGGTTCTTCCTAGATAATCTTCACATCATCCGTTCTTTGCTTCTTGAAGGAATGATATCCCTCGCCCATATCCATATCTTCTTGTCCTCCTGAAGCATCAGCCTCGTCGGTTTTCCCTCTTCTCTCTGTGCCCGCAGAAGTAGTGTCACCCCTTCCTTCTCCAACTGAAGATTTAACTTCCATCTGTGAAGCCAAAGGCCATGTATCAAGGTTATATCTCCACTCAAGGAAGGGCCTAGTCTCATGTACATAAGAAGTTGAATTTATTTTCCTTTTCCTATTGGAAAGAATCCCTTTCGGGTCATAGGGCCAAGCTTTCCCCTGTATCAGATCCATCCCCTGAAGCAGCGTTTCCACTGTGGAGAGGGCGTGTCTTGAATTTACGGCGAAGGGGCCTATAGTGGTAGGGAGATTGAGAATGTACCCTTTATTCATGGGGATGAAGTGGAACTGGTCCGCCTTCAGGGTTTGGCGGATGTACTCAAGGGAAAAAATCTGCATAGCAGGAAACACCAGTAGATGGTAGGGGGGTACGTCTGCACCATAGACCCTGATCTCAGTGTAGTTATTAAACAGGTACCAGTCCCCTGTGCTCTCTTCATTGTCGAAATGCAGCCATTCCTTCTACTCAGGAAATATCCTGGGCGGAGGGCTGTCGTGGATTATGGTGAAGGCTATGGTCATGAATTAATTCAAGAACCAAGTGTAACCCCTCCCATTAGGCTATTGACGAATAGAGACATTCCACTCAAGGACGGTCTTTGGCCGAGCATTTGCTCTCGAAAGCTTTTCGAGGCCTAGGGTTTCAAACTTGTTAGCATGTTGAAATAGGAAGATATAAAACACCAATGAACATAACCGAAAAGCCCCCGAAGAGGGTAACTATTGGAACTAAGTTTGAATGGATGAAGCCAAGAAAGTAGGGATATCTAAAATAATTCCCTGTTGAGACATGAGCCAAAGGAGATCTATACATTCTTTTAACACCAGCTCGACCTCCTTGAGACCTAGTAACCCTTAAATGAAAGCAAGGATAGGTTGGAAATTGTCTCTGAATGTGGACAAGGGCGTCATATCTGAGGATGGGATAGCCGTAAGATGGTAATTTGAAATAAAACAGAGGAATTTACTTTGTTTCCTTTAGGGAAACTTGGAAAACTGACGGGAAAGAGATAACTCAGTGAACTCAATGTAGCTCTCGGTGCGGGATAAACGGAGGGATTCCTTTATGAGCTCAAGGGATATTTGGAAAATATTGTTTCTCTGAGCCAATAGAAATAAATCTCTGCACTCGTCATAGGCATCTATGAGCCAGCATATAAACTCAACAACTGGATAGGTGGGTGGAGCAATTTGGTAATATAGACTTGACTGAATGACTCTGAACCGGTCTTGGCCCTTCACATGGCTTTCCAACAAGTTGGGTCTGACACGGGAGACACTGAAAAGGTATAAAGGGTCGAAAATACGAGCTTGAGTGTCAATGAAAGGTTCAGGTCCAGGAACTGCCCTGACCTCGTGGGCTTGTGGGGTTTCAGGTTCAGAATTTCTGGGCTTGGCTTTCCCATGACCATTTTTGAAAAGTAAAACGGAAGAAAAATTGTGAGGTGAAAGAGCGAATAAATACCTGTAATCAGTGAGGAAAACCTAAGAGGGGAAAGCAACGTGGGGGGGTTGAAAGTGACCTGGTACTGGATTTCAATCTTCGCTGCACGACAAATTCGTAAAAACAAGTATTTTACCAAAGTGGGCATAAAACAGGGTTAAACAGGCCTGGATTTATGGAAAACAAGGTTAGGGTGCCAACTGTAGGGATGACGTCATAAGTATGTCGACAATGGGGTGCGTGGCATTAGGCTATTGGCTACCAGGAGCCGAGTAGGTGTGAGCCACGCACCGGGTTAATACAGTACTAGTCGTGTACCGACTTTCCTAACTTACCTTACCTTAGCTTTAATAATGCCACCTATTATTCTTAAGGGGTCCACTTAATGATTCTTGCGGGGGCTCGTGAAGCCTTCTCGTGATGTTCCATCACCCCCCGAAACATTTAAGGCTTGCTCCGCCAACCCATGACTTCATGTATTTCGAGGGGTAGAGCTCCACCTTCTTCATACCATCCTTAGTACCCCCATAATCCCTCCATGTGGCGCTCTTTCTTTGACTGCCCCACATATGGTTGCGGCACCGCTTTAGCTTAGCTGTGAAGCACTATCAACCCTTTTGTTCATGCTCTTACCATGAAGGAGGGTTTTCATACCATACTTCCCTTATATTTACTTAGCCCGTTCACCTCCAATGGATTTTCTTCATTTACCTTGAGTTTTTCCTTTGCGCCTATAAGGTGAGGGCTAACATAACAACATTGGTTCCACCTGGGGATGGCACGTTCGTCCTCAGACGCGTCGAGAACTTTGCAGACCTTTTTTAGCCTATGATTTGATAGCCAGAGCCTCTTCAAAATTTTCAAACATTCTTAGGACGAAACAAACATCAACAATGAAAGTAGAAACAATAGATATATACACTATAATATAAAGGCCTCTGGGACCCGGGTCAGTATTGAAAATAGAGCTACAAGAACTGCCCATTTACGGGCGTCTCGATCACATCACCTTCCAAATTCTCCAGTGTGAAGGTGTTATTGCCTTTAACCTCAACAATTTTGAAAGGTCCAAACCACAGTGGGTCAAACTTTCCATGCTTACCCTTCTCGGCTCTTCTGATTTCCCATCTTAGTACTAAGTCCCCTAATTGCATTTCCTTGTATTTGGCATGTTGATCAAACAAACCCTTCATTTTCTCTTGATATTATGCTAATCGGTCATTTACGTGGCTCCGAGTCTCCTCTAACTCGACCAGCTAGTTCATTCTTATGATAAGATCGTTAGGCTCCTCTTGGCTATCATGTAGGAACCTTACCACAGGAAAAGTGAGCTGAATTGGGAAGATTGCTGCTCGACCATAGACTAGTTCATATAGGGACTTGACTGTTGACCTTTTATTAGTGATTCTGTTCGCCTACAGTGCGAATTTAAGCTGAGAATCCCAATTCTTCTGACTTTCGTTCATAGATTTCTTCAACGCCCTCACCAATGTATTATTGGAAGACTCAGCCAGTCCATTCCCCTGGGGATAATAGGCTGTACAGTGCCCCAGGGTGATATTGTATTGCTGACAGAAATTGGTAAATTTTACAGACTTGAAAGCCTGCGCATTATCTGTCACAATCTTAACCGGGCAACCAATTTTGGATATGATATTCTCTTCGAGGAACTTGATCACCATTGCATCAATGGAATTCCTTGCTGGTATAGCCTCTACCCACTTGGTGAAGTAGTCAGTGGAGGTTGGGATCCACTTATGCTGGCCACTGGATGCTGGGTGGATTTCCCTGATGAAGTCTATCCCCCATTGCTGAAAAGGCTCTTCTATATGTACTAGGATCATAGGTAAGGGCGTAAATTTTTGTTTTTCAACAAACCTCTGACATTTTCACACGCTTTGACTCGAGCATGTACATCTCCAAACAATTTGGGTTAGAATAAACCTGCTTTCAATATCTTGTGGGCTGTAGACTACCAACTGTAGTGGCCCCCACAAATGCCTTCACGGAATTCAGCCATGATTTCCTCCACTTTAGATTCTGTGAAGCACAAGGGCAGGATTCATGAAGGATCCTCCCAATATAATTGGCCATTTGCAAAAATATACTTCTGGGACTTCAACCTTAATGTTTGATATTTAGCCTTATCAAAGTTTGGTGGACACCTGAGAGTTAAAAGGTATTCTAAAATATCCTTATACCAAACACTGACCAGATACTTCATGTGTGTTTTGTGCACAATAGTTTCTATCCCAGGATTTTCCTCTGTGCCTTCAGGTAACTCTCCAACTCCCATGGATAGATTTATTCCTAGAGCTTTACAGTTAGGCTTAGACAAAATTTTGGCTAAACCCTATCCCTTGATAAGCTTTGTGGGGCGAATGTCTAATTCATATTCTTGAATCTTAGTGATCCATTTGCCTCTTTTTCCCTCGCTTTCTCCCTGAATCATAATGTCTTTAACCGCGGCAGTAGGCAGGAAAGCGGTGATGGCTGACTGCAGTTCGTACATTCAGAAAGCTTTTAAGGAATTCACCAAGGCATACGTCTATTTCTCTAAAATGTTATATTTTAGCTCGGCATCTCGAAGTACTTGACTAAAGAAGGCGATGGGCTGTTCATACCCTTCCTCATTTTTCTATAATAATACTGTGGCAATTCGGTCCTACTAGTATTGGGGCTTCTGCAAAGGAACTCTTGATTCTATTGAATGATTCTCTTGACTCATTCTTCCATTTCACATCATTTCTTTTCTTAAGCATTTTGGTGATATGCCGAACTATTTCTGCATAGTTCGGGATGAACCTTCTCAGAAAATTTATGCATTCGAGGAATACCTGGACTTCCTTATTGTTTCAAGGTAAGGATATGCCATTGATTACCTCTACTCTTTTTGGATCAATCTTTACTCCTACTTTAGTTACAATGTATCCCAATAATTTTCCTTCTTCTAAAGCAAACATGGATTTTGAGGATTTAGGGACAAACCATACCTGCGACATTTTTCGAAAGTCTGGCGCAGGTTTTCAATATGTTCAGCATCATCCTTCGAAAAGATAGTGATATCATCCAGGTATACCACCACGAACTTGTCTTTCTCTCTTATAAAAGTGATGTCCATTGCCCTCTGGAAAGTGGCTCCAGCGTTTATCAAGCCGAAAGGCATTCAGGCATACATGAAAGTGCCCCATGGAGTGGTGAATTCCATCTTATTTTGATCTTCGGGAAGGATTTCCACCTGGTTATATCTAGAGAATTCATCCATCATGGAAATCCGAGAGGATCCAACCACTTTCTGCAATATGTGATCCATTTTGGGGAGGGGATAGTTATCTTTAAGGGATGCCTTGTTTAAGTTCTGAAAGTCTACACATAACCTTATTTCTCCATTCTTCTTTTGGATCGGATCAGGTTGGCCACCCATTCTGGATATCTCAGAGGCACAATGATATTAGCCTTCAACAACTTCTTGATTTCTTTCTCTATGGCGGGAATCAGTAAAGGATTAATTTGCCTTAACTTCTGCTTATGTGCTTGGCATCTCCTCTTAGTGGGTTCTTATTTTGGATGATACTGATATCAAATGTTTTCAGATCTTGGTAAGACCAAGCGAAAATGTCCTTGTAGGAATGGAACAACTGTAAATTTTTTCTCTGTGTTCTTCCGGGACTCCTTTAGATAATTTGACTATCTTAAGATCCTATTCCGTTCCAACGTTGACATCCTCTACTTGATATTCCTGCATTAGCTTATTAGGGCTGATCGGAATGTCATTTTTATCAAACAGTCTCTCTAGAGGTACTAAACCTCTGGGAATCACGTTTCCTTTCAGTTGTAGCACCCTGTGACCAGCCATCGTCTCTTGCCATTTATTTTGGGGTTGTTCTTCGGTCTCTCCTTCCTCCCTGGTATCAATGACCAAGTTTGAGAACTCTTCGATAGTTTCCATGAAGCGTTTCATCTGCTCTTCATCTTCAAACACCTGCCAGTGTTTGACGTTGTCTGGGATAGAGGGGGGATAACGCACCTCCACTTCATATCTCAGAAGTGGGTTCTAAGGTGGATGGAAATTACTCACTACCACAGAAAGTGAATCAACCATCATGTTCTGATCTCTCAGCATAAACTGTATGTTGAATGCTAGGAAGAAGTTCTCCACCAGGTCCCATACTTCGTTTCTGTATGCTCTTAGCCGAGGATGTTTGGTTTGGCACTGATTTTTAATCTGTCTCACCACCAGCTCTGAGTCTCCAAAAACTTTAAGACTCTGAATTTTCATGTTCTTGGCAATTTGCAAGCCCAGAAGTAGTGCCTTGTATTCTGCCACATTATTAGTGGCCTCACATTCAAATTTAAAGGAGAAATGGACGAATTGTCTAGTAGGGGAGATCAAAAGCACTCCTGCTCCATTTCCTTCCCTTGAATTCACTCCATCAAAGTGCAGAGTCCACATCCCCCTTTCATCATTACTTGAAGACTATTCCGACTTCAGTAAATTTAATGATGGTTCCTGCAGGAACTCTTGATCTTCCTCGAGCATTAGACAAGAAAACTCTCCCTCTTTATTGTATACCAGAGAATTGACTGAGCCATCGGCTCTGGTCACCATTTTCACGAATCTTGACTCTTGATACAACCTTATTTATTGCCCCCCAAACACTAGAATGGTTGCATAAGTGAGGTCAAGCTTGATCGACCCTCCAATTTTAGTACCCCATGATCTGGACAGAAGCATCCCGAACTGGGCTGGAATATCGACAACCACTATGTCCATGACAACACTCTTGGCTGGGATCTAAGCCAAGTTTACCACCAGATATTTAATCATACCGAGGCATTTGACTCTTTTGGAGTCAAATGAATAGAGGTCCTTGTATGGTCGAGTGATCTGTAATCCCAGTTGCTCCATGACTGAAAGGGGTAACAGGTTATGTGATGCCCGTGAATCCAACATGCAATTGTGCAGCAACAAATCATGGATGACTAAAGAGACATAAAAAGGTGGTGTTGCAGAGTCCAGCTCTTCTACATGGGGGCCAAATACTACCATGGGCCTTTCCTCCTGAAGGTTAAGACAGTCTACGGGTGGAGTTACTCCATGAGGAAGCATGAACTGAGAGACTTGAGCTTTGGAGGGTTGTTTTAGGAGTTTGACTAAAGGAACAAGGATTTTAACTTTCTCTAGCTCCTTTTGGAGATTAAACACAGTAGGCCCCTTTTCTACAGTGGTCTCTTTCGGTTCCTTGGTGAGGACAGGAGGATTTTCATCAGTAGGAATATATTTAGGATGTGCAAGAGGATCAGATAATGACTTGGATGAGGATGAGGGAATACCTTTCTATCCTGAGGGTTCTTCAATAGGTTTCTTACCTCTGTTATTGATCTTTTTGAAAGTCGACTCCTTAGGAGGTGACTCTTCTTCCTAATCTTGAGTACGTGTCCTTTTCCTAGAAGACCGAAGGTCATATTACTTGTGGAATTGGGCTTGCATTAAATCCACGAACTGTCTGCAATAATCATCAATGTCAGGATCTGCAGTGGGGTCCGCTATCTCTTCCTCCTCCTCTTCTTGCAGGGAGAGCTCTACCTCCTCGCTTTCTGAATAAGGTAGGTATTGATCATCTTATCCATCAGGACCATCTTCAGTAGGGCCTTCCATTTTCCCTTCCAAATACAGAGGGGGTTGTATGTGATCTTGCTGCTCCTTTTTATCTCTCTGCAATATCTGTGGTGGTGGCTTTCAGTATTGTGGGTTATATCCTTGGTTAGGATCAGTCTAAGATGGCCGGGATGAGGCGTTCTTTTCTTCCATTTCGTGCTTCACCAATTTACTTGACAGATTCTTAATCATTTTTTTCATCTCTTCAATCTTGTAATCTGATACCTTCCTTTCTTGGTTTGAACAAGAGGCTTATTCTTTACCTCTTTTCCTGAAATCATGGTCCAATATTCCTTTCAATTTTCCCGTGGATGTAAAGTCTTGGAAATAATGAGAGGGGGGGTGAATCAGTATTCCTTTCAATTAGAGCATTAGTTAATCTTCAATTATTATCAATTTTTGTACAATGAGAGCAGAAAACAAGAGGAACACAAATGCACACAGTTTTTAAGGTGGAAACCCACTCCGGGTAAAAAACCACCTAATGTTTTTCTAATGATTCTTTAATATTCAACTCCAATTGAAAATAAAGCTCGAACTTCCTAGAATCTAGAAAAGCATTCTTCTCCAGCTCCCATTGGATGGCGCTCCAAAGCCCGAGATTCTTCAGTAGTCAAATGAACGGATGCCCCAACACCCAATGAGCTACAACTCACCCTAGCACCACCCTACCACCCTATAGAAGAATAAAATAAGAATGGACTCCCGTACCAGGGAAAATGGTCTGCTTTACAATGATATAGAATGATGTAGAAGAAGAAGATATACTAGACCATAACCCCAAATTTGACACAACCACCTAATGATGATCCTAGACCTCCCAACACTACCCTTAACCCTTGCAGATAGACACTAGTACAATTTGTACAATAATGTATTTACAATGACTAAGTACAATGATACCTTTACAATGATTGTATGCAGTGTTGCCCACTTGAAGACTTCATATGATGAACTTCTTGTTGTTTTTATACACCTTGGTTTTTCCTCTTGTCATGCTACCCTCTATTGTACCTTTCTTTGATTTTCTGTTGTAGAAAATCTGGTCCTTTGCAACCCTTGACAACACATGATCTAGCTTTTTCTTGCCTTCTAGGAGCTCGATATTGAATCTGGTGTATCTCTGTTATTTTAGATCCTCAATATCTAATTTTTGGTCCTATAGTGGTCCTCTGAGTCATATTTCCAATGCCACAGGTCTTACCCAATTTGGATTCTTCAAGAGAGAGTTATACCCAATCTCTCACAATACCCTAATTATGGATTGTTTCAGTAGAGCGCATTTGTACGACGTTCCACGTGTCAGTGCTTCTTTATTTGGCTCCAAAATTGATAGAGAAAAAATTACAGACTATGCACTATCTACCAATTTTTATGACATTCTAATCTGATACTCAGAGAGATATTTATGACAATTTTACCAAGGTCACTTCTTTGAGATGAATTTCAGGAGCCTACAAAAACCCTGACTTCCACAGATCATATCTCCAAAAATATTGTGCACCTTGATCTGAAATTTTTACAGCAATTTCCTCAGGATTTCAGATTCGCCTAATAAAAATTTCAGCTTCTGAGCCTTCGTAGAAACAAATTTAGAGCGAAAATTCCACGATGACCTGTTTCAGATGGCCGAATCCCTTGCATAAGGAGGAAATGAGGATCACAATTTATATAAATGCTTAAGTTGAGAGGGGCTTCAACAAGCGAACGTGGGAGGGATTTTAGGAGCTTAAAAAATATTAATTATGACTTTTCAATGACCCATGCCTCAACCCCATGGGGTTTTAGCCCACTAACTGGGGGTACAAACTTCAAACATGAATATCTCTCAAACCGTGAAGAATTACATGGCGTGCCATATATCAACGGAAACATCTTGACAAGTAGAAACCATAAAAGGAATTATTGACCCAGAATATATTAATTTGGTAGGTAAAAATTCCCATTCAATATTGGGTTAGCCGCTGGTGCTGCTTGGGTTGACATCAATGACAAACGTTGATAAAAAATCTCCCCCTTTGGCATTGATGGCAACACAAGTACTCCCCTTGTGATCATGACAACTCTTCCTACAACATTCTCTCTCCCTTTGACATCAATGGCAAAGGGTAACTCCCCTTGAAACACAACCATCTTGCAAACCTGTACACACTTCCACTCCCCCTGACACACAACCATCCTGCAGACCTATAATCTACTTCCACTCCCCCTTTATATTCTGAAAAAGGAAAATATAATGAGAACTTGGGAGAATCCCAAGCTTCTGGAGAAGATATTCCAATGCTGGTGAATATTTAATATGTGATTCTTTTGGTGCTACTTGGAATCTTTCTACTTGTCCAACTGCTTGCATAACATCTGGTTGGGAGGCTGTTACATATAGAAGACTACTAATCATAGATCTATATAACCTTTGATCCACATCCTTAGATGAGTCGTTTATGCTCAATTTGCAACCTGTTACCATTGGAGTAAGATGGGTTTGCAATCTTCCATTTTAAATTTCTTGAGCATTTACTTCATGTAATTGGCTTGACATATAAATATTCCTTTCTCTTGCTGAGATATTTGAAGCCCTAAGAAGTATGTCAGCTCACCAAGTAAAGACATCTCGAAATCACTTTGCACCTTTGTAGAAAACTTCTTACTTAGTCGATCATTATTTCTACCAATTATTGTATCATCCTCTTTAGCTATTATACATGTTTTAGTTGCTTCATCCAGAACATATATGTCATTTAGATCTCAACTTGTTGTAGCCACAATTTCACCATACACGCCTTTCCTGATTTCACATTTCGTGGAGTTTAATAGTATTGTGTGTCCTTGATCACACATCTGTCCAACACTGAGCAGATTTTGATTCATGTTTTCAACCAATAGAACATTCTTGGCTAGAGCATCTTTGCTTCCCAGAGTGACAGTACCTGATCCTATAACATTTGAAGATCCATCATTTCCAAAGGACACGGTTCCATCCTTCTTCTCTTTCAGAGATACAAATTTATTTCTATCTCCAGTCATATGTGTTGAGAAACCACTATCAACATACCACACATCTTTGTTCTTTTGAGCCTTGAGAGCGAGAGCACAATTATCATTCTTCTTCTTCTTCCATGTTTGTTCGTTCTGTGGCTTCGAAGATTCTTTTGGAAGATTTTCAAGTCTGCAGTCTTTGGCTATGTGTCCAAAGTTTCGACATTTGTAACATTCAATATTATCTCTTAAAAATTCAAATCTATTGATGTTTCATTGAGCCCTGGGAGGTTCATATTTGACAGATCTCCTGGAATTGTATTCGTTCCTAGGGTACGTGTGACATTCTATAGCTTTATGACCAAATTTTCCACATGAACAACAATAGCCATAAAAAATATGTTAGTACCTGGATGGAAATTTTCGTCAAGGAATTGTCTTCCA